>JAPDDL010000063.1:45000-49887 GCA_027422435.1 Schizopygopsis pylzovi
TAAAGCCCAGGCACAAAAAAGCCCGCCTAGAGTTTGCCAGGGCCCATGCTGACAAAGATGAAGACTATTGGGACTCTATACTCTGGAGTGATGAGGCCAAGATAAATGTTTTTGGAACTGATGGCTTCGAAACTGTATGGCATCGCAAAGGTGAGGAATACAAAGAAAAATGCATGGTGCCTACAGGGAAACATGGTGATCGAAATGTCTTTATGTGGGGCTGCATGAGTGCTGCTGGTGTCGGGGAGCTGCATTTCATTGATGGCATCATGAATTCACAAATGTACTGCTCTATACTGAAAGAGAAGATGCTACCATCACTCCGTGCCCTTGGTCGCCGTGCACTTTTCCAACATGACAATGATCCTAAACACACATCTAAGGCCACTGTTGGATTTCTGAAGAAGAACAGGGTGAAAGTGATTCAGTTGCCAAGTATGTCTCCTGATCTGAACCCAATCGAACACCTATGGGGAATTCTGAAGAGACAAGTTGAGCATCACTCTCCATCCAGCATCCAATCTCTAAAAGAGGTCATGCTTGAAGAATGGAAAAAGATAGATCTGGCAAAATGTCGCCAACTTGTTCATTCCATGCCTAGAAGACTTGGTGCTGTCATTAAAAATCATGGAGGCCATACAAAGTACTAGATTTAGTAGTTTTTGTTGTGGGGTGTACTAATTTTTGCATCACCCTAATTTGAGTAAAACTGACAAATGTGCAATCTAAGTTATATTATTAACCTTACTTTCATGTTATAAGTTAAACAGATGTTATATTAAACTTAGTCTTGTCAACATTTTGGAAAATGTTTTTGTGTTCATTGAGATATTGTTTAAAATGTTACTTTTCAGAGGGGGTGTACTCATTTACGCTGAGCACTGTATATATACACACACGTGTATAATTATAATAATTTATCTATAATTCCTACTAAAAACATGGAGAAAAAATGTCTGTGTGGTAAGTAAACTACTTCTGGCCTTTTAAAATTTATCAGATTTTAATGCCGTTATTTGAGTCGTCACAATAGCTTACATAATGCAGTTTTCAGCAGACATGAGATAAGAGTTAATGTAAATCTGCTTTCTTTCGTGATTTCATGTGTCTAAGAAAATGTTTAAAAATCTATTAAAATCATTCTCAATCTTACATTAAACCATTGTAAATCTGAAGACTTTTGCTTTCGAGTGCTGTGCATAGGAAATTGATTTATATTAGGCTATAGGCCTAAAAAAAATATAATATTACTTCACATGCATTGGCCTATTTTATATACACACTGGTGGTTAAAATGTTGAAATAATTAAGGCTATTTATTTATTTGAAAGAAGATGTAATTTATTTTTATACAGTAAAACAATAGCCTGTTATTAAATATTACACTTAAAATAGTGGTTTTCTATTTAGGATGTTTTAAAATGTAATGTATACCTATGATCAAAGCTGAATTTTTCAGCATCATTACTCCAGTCTTCAGTGTCCTTTCAGAAATCATTATTGTGCTGCCTAATTCGCTGCTTAATTATCAGTTATTATTTGTGATCAATTATTAAGAAATATTTTATTATTGGTATAATGGTTCTCAGTAAAAGAACAGCATTTATTTGAAATATCTGTACTTTGTTATATTTACTGTCACTTAAATCAATGTAATCAAATTCCTTTTATGTATTCTATAATCTTTGATTTAATGCAACATTGTAGAATTTTATTTTTTTTTTATTTTTTTTTTATTACCCAAGACTGAACAACAGTTTTCAACATTGATAATAATCAGAAATGTTTCTTGAGCAGCAAATCTGCATATTAGAATTATTTCTGAAGGATCATGTGACATTGAAGACTGGATAAATGATGCTAAAAATTCAGCTTTGATCACATCGATCAATTATATTTTACTATATAGTCGCATAGAAGACAGCTATTTTAAATTGTAACATTATATATTTCACAGTAGGGTTGTGACGGTGAGGAAATTTCCCCTCGACCTGATACTGGTATCACCGTGGTGGTGGTGTGGGGGGGGGGGGTCTTTTGAGTTTTCCCTCTTTTCTTCGCTTTTGTTTGGTTTTAAATAGCCTGTAAGCGCTGTGCACATCTTACTTTGACTTTTATATCAGCGGCATTTCGGCATCAAGCAGTTGATTGTTTTTAGTTATTTTTAGTTTTCCCTCTTTCCCTAACTTTCCTTTGCTTAATTAAATAGCTCATAAAAGCACCAGTGCGCATTTTACCTTCACTTTGAAGAAATAAAATTTGCAATAACAAAATACTACTTGGAACATCAAACTTTTATTAACAAAATGATACAAAATACACCATGCTATATCCCTAATATAAAATACAAATAATGTACACGAAGTTTAAATATACAAAACTAAAAATCTGTTAAGAACGAGGAACAAACAATTATGAAACGAAGAACGTTTATTAGCAAAAAATGAATAAGAAAGTTTGCAGGGACATTTGCAGAGGTCTGCGCGGGACTATTTGAGGTTTTATTCCGCACTCACCCGCTCCCGCGATATATTCACTGTTTCTTCACATTTCTGATGAAAGGCTAACAAATAAAAGTTAAGTCTGCACAAAATTGTATTTATTTTATTCGTCTTGTCAAGAGTCTTGAATTTATTGACAGAAAAATGTCAATAACATTTTGCTACCCACACGGAAAAAAAGTGTCACAGAGAGAAAATAAAAGTTATATAAAAATTGTAATCCTTATTTTTATCAATTTTGTCAGGATACAATTAGCTTACGCCAACATTCAGCCTACAACATAATAGGAAAAAAATGTAGGTTTAGCCTAATAGTTATTGTATTAGTCTTGTCAAAATACTAAATTCATTTAACATCTTGCTGTTAACACAGTGAAAAGTGCAGCAGAGAAAAATAAATACATTCGACAGTCTGTCTTTTAAAATGATAGGATAAGCATAATATAAGAAAAAAATGAAAGCGAGTTGAACGTATACAAGGACAGCGCATAACGGTCCGAGTGCAGGCTGTACCGGTGCTCGATAAGAATAAAGCGCAGATATGCTGTTCTGAAAGTACCTCGGGAATGGGATAATGTTAGACCGCCCGCTCCCGTTCAAATTGCACCAGAGTTACCGACCGTTACCGCGTTGTATTCGGGAAATTAATCCTGCGGTGCAAGAAATCTGGTCGGGACAGCCGCGGCAATGCAGACCTAGACTGCTATGATGCAAGACTCGTTGTTCGGTGCACTGCATTGAGCAGACGCGTTCAGTTTTAATTGTAATGTCCTCTAACTGAACTAAACCATTTTTATTACTATAAAAAAATCTAAACAACAGTGAGGGACGGTGCCACGGTGGGCAAGTGAAGTAACGGTGTTGTGGCTTAACACCGGTATAACCATCATCACCGTCTATCGCTGCAAGCCTATTTCACAGTACTATTTACTGTATTTTTATATTTATACTCTTTTCCACAATTGGAGATCTATTCCTTAAAATGATAGATGTCAAGCTCCTGGAAAAGGACAAATACTGTATGACCAGGGGTGTAGCCATAATTTCAAAAGTGAGGGGGGCAGAAATGTTATATGTGTAATATAGAACTGTAATCCACATATTACACACACACACACACACACACATATACATATACATATATATATATGAATGTGTGTGTGTGTGTGTGTGTGTGTGTAAAACGTTACAATATAACATTTCTGTAATATACATAACCTACCAGTCAAAAGTTTTTGAACAGTAAGATTTTTTATGTTTTATAAATAAGTCTCTTCTGTTCACAAAGCCTGCACTTATTTGATAAAAAATACTACAAAAGCAGTTATATTGTGAAATAATATACTAAAAACAACTGCTTTCTATTTGAAAATGTTTTACCTATTTTGATCGTCAATATTTAAAACAGTTGAGTACATTTTTTTCAGGATTTTCTAATGAATAGAAAGATCCAAAGATCAGAATTTATCTGAAATAAAAAGCTTTTGTAACATTATACACTATACCATTCAAAAGCTTAGTAAGTATAATTTTCATTGGAAAATCAATTATAGAAATTAATAATTTTATTTAGCAAGGATGCTTTAAATTGATCAAAAGTGCTGCAACAAAATATTTATATTTCATATAAATGCTGTTCTTCTGATCTTATTCATCACAATTCATCTCACCTGTTTTCAACAAAATAATAATACATGGTTTTAGTTTTAGTTTTAAACGCTGTTTAATAGACTAAAGAGTGAATAATAATCTCTGGAATATTGAAATAAGCTATAACAAACAAAACATCGTATTTTATTGCATTTCTTAACTGGCATGTTTTATCAGAATTATTAAAATGTTTTTTGTCATTCTAAATTATGAAAACTGCTGACAGCGTGGTTTATCTATGCATTTACACAGAACTATACTCAAACTGCGATCGCTTGCGGAGATAATAAATAATTAATTTAGATAGAGATGTTTATTGGCGAAATAATGGTTCTATAGTAAATGTTAATATAATTGACCGTTTCAAACACGTGAATCTTGTTAAAAGTTACATGCGGTGGCCGTGCTGAAGCTTCTCCTTAGTGAACAGTGCCCACTGCTCCAGGTGTGTGTGCACTTTGATGGGTCAAATACAGAGAACACATTTCACTGCTGGTTGTACTCTGTATAATTGTGTATGTGAAAAAAATATATATATAAACCGATATAAAATGTAAACCGATATATCGGTCGATCTTTACTTTGAATTTAAATCTATATTTATTCACACCGGCTCTTGAAAGCTTCTACGCGAACACACTTGCCCGAAAAAGTGCGGAGGACGAATTTACTTTATATTAAATGTGTGTGTGTGTGTGTGGGGGGGGGATGCTTCCCCTGCATGATCTACGCCTCT
>JAPDDL010000965.1:0-49912 GCA_027422435.1 Schizopygopsis pylzovi
GAATCTTTAGCTGAGGAAGGATCTTTAAACAAATGCAAAGGTAAGTAAACTTGGTCTCACGCTAAACATTCATAAACATGAAAGGTTATAGTCCACCTCACTGTAGAAAACCTAAGAGAGAATGCCTTTGTAATGCTTTACCTATTCTCAATAAAAACTTGTCACTGTGGATTTTTGTTTCTTAGGATAGAGAATCCATACCAAAAAATGCCTTTGTGTACTTTTTAAGGTACAGAGACTACAGACTTTTAAAATTATTTGCCTGGAACAATACATCCTAAGGGAAGCACCTGACATGCACACACACATTCTCATCCTCCATCCCATCTGGCACGATTTAAATAATAATTGGCCTATGTGCATATTTTTCATATGTAAATTATTATTTTGATCTCTCTTTCATATAACGTATGTTGAAGATTCCTTAAAGGTCTTCTATTTCTGGTGTATTTTCGAAGTATGGAAGCATAGTCTTCAGGCCAACGCCCTGTTTGCACCAGACGCGAGTGGCGTGTTTTGACGCGTCTAATCTAATAGCGCTGATTATAATCAACAAGGATGTCCATCAAAAATTGCTTCCAGTCTTAACATTCTAATTTATAATAATGGACTCTATTTGAGTCTTGGAATCTATTTGGTTTTACGCGTCCGGTGTAAACTAGGAGGCAATATTGCCCATAACTCTTTGTGTAATGGAGGATAATTTGACAGTTTGCTTTGTTGTAATCAGTGGTGGAAAGAGTACTGAAAAAAATACTCAAGTAAAAGTACCATTACCTTCCAAAAATTTTACTGTGAATAGAGTAAATGTATTTGTCCAAAAAACTACTTGAATAAGAGTAAAAGAGTAGCCTATTTAAAAGTACTCATGAGTACTGAGCTGTGGATTCTACCCGTCATAATAAATGCTGTACACTGCAATTGTTTTATTTAAAAAACATTGTACATTCTGTAATTCACATGATCTTGTTTGTCATAAAGAATGAAGAATATCTATCATTCAACAGTTTTAATTTTGACTGCCATCTCTTTAAAATGCATCAATAATGTATTCAGTTGAAGAAAAGATGAAAGTTATTCTCAGTACAAACATCCCCATTTAAATCATAAAGTTTGAAAAAATTATTGAAAAGCATGTGTAAGGCCACTGAGACAGCATGCTGATGTTGCACATAAAATATTAATGTTTAGAACAGTGCAAATACAAACACCATTAGAAATTCATAGTTCACTATCACACACACCATGATATGGGTTAAAATGAGAGCCCATTTCTCTCCAAAACGGTGCCAGTTTTAGCATTTTGCAATAAAGAATAAGATAACTAAACTTGGATAATCTGTTACAATTTTAACACGAATGCTCATTGTTCTATAAGGATGACATCATGCCATACCTTTTACACATGTACTTGAATTGTTATGCTGATAAAACAATTTGGAAAATTGCTTTAATTGCGAATTATTTCTGGGGAAACTTTTTCAAAAGAAATCAAATCAAATTGCTGAGCTGCAGTGGTCTCTGTGAATCAGCAGCATCCACAACTGAATGGACCAAAAAGTGTTGAACTTGAAATTGTTTTATGTGTGAGTGCACGAATTGTATAAAATGTATCAATAAAAAAAATATTAACGGGCTGCAGTTTTAGTACATCTCACGTTGACACAGATGCAGTATAATAACGCCACGGGTCATCAATAAGGTGCATATTTGTCCTCAGTTTGAGGACATCATTTACAAGCGTTTTAGTGTTTTCAAAACACCTTTTCACAATGCGCATCACGCGCTCAAACTCATCAAAAGTCAAAAAGTTCAACAAGCAACAACAATTTATTCAAGTGACTAATGCAGAACCCACGCGAGGGAGAGACAAGGCAGCGCACATCACGTGTCTCTATGTGAGTGGGAATTATACCGAACATGGCACTTGCAGGACTGTACACAATACCCACAAACTCACACCACATTTCAGATTCTTGTAGATAGGCAAGCATATATACAAATCATTTAGTAAGCAGAAATCCGAAATGTACCTTTACATATTAGAGGAAGATGCTGATAACTCGACTGAATTGATGCCTGAAGAATGCACTTCCAGCAGCCATGATAAAAAGCAGTTGGTGGTTAAAGTTTTCTATGCACAATTCGATTTGATGAAAGTCACGAGACCGATCACTCTCTCTCTATCCAATCACGTTAATGGATAAAAATAATGAAAATAAGCGTGTAATGATCACAAACGGAAGAAAATATCAGAGTATTAGGACCGATACATCACTTAAAATTCAATTCAAGATTATTTGTATAGCGCTTTTCATGAAACAATCGCTGCAAAGCAGCTTTACAGGAAATTCAGTTTCTACAATAGATTTATATATTGCAGAAACTTAACATATTTAACTTTTGGCAAAATTTGGTTAATTCTGTATATTGTTCTCTTTGGCTCTCAACGGAGGCGGTCGCTTTCTCTCCCCATCCTCACCCTTATCTTCCCTGCTTTGCTCCCTTGTCTCGTGAGAGACTCTCTCTGCACTGCTCTCCAAACTAAAATATTATGGATTAACTGGTCTCTTAATGCAATTAACACCATCGAAACTTGGGTTTCGGGGAACCTGACTGCCCTGACGGAACGTTCGCAGCCGGCTATACGATGGCGCGTGGGAGAGGTGGCGAATCGTGTGTCTTGCGGCTCTTTCCGTGGAGGACATTGATATCTACCTTTTCGGAACCATGATAACAGGTATTTTGCTGATTGGATTAGGCTTTGCCCTGGGTTATCGAAGAATTCAGAAAACGGGAACAGCTGTCCAAAGCCCCACAAGGCTGCCCGTATGATTGAAGCTGTGGGAAGAGCGGTCAGCATTGAGACTGAGACTATAATCGCAATATGGATTCTACCAAGGAGAAGTTCACGGCTTTACAAAGGGAAATTGATTAAAATGGAGACCAAAATGGACAGAGAGTAGCCTGCAAAAATTGGAATGTTTACTCGCCCCCAAAGACAAAACAATCTTATCTTTTTCTGGCTCCCCTACAGTGGCCTTGGCAAGGCTGTTGCTGGAATCTACCCCGGGAGTGCAATGCAGTGAGACACTCTTGCGTTCCTCCCCCACCCTACAGACATTACAGACATTGCCCCCCCCCCCCCCCCGCCCGACCATTCGCCTCTGTTTCGCTTCGATCCGCTGGCCTGGTCAAGCGGGTCTGACCAGCGCCGGATCTGTGGCTCCGGGATCAGATGGCTGCTTGCTGGGCCAGATTCACTTCCCCTGTGGCTGTCGTGTATGTGCTATTGTGTTGCTGAGGTGTTTTTCCTGTTCTCACACTGTACTCCCCAAGGAGCATAGTCTGGGGGTTATTTTTTTCTCCTCACTTTCCTCATGTAAATGCTGTATTTTTCTTCAATTCTACTTGCATTTCACTACTGATTATACTTGTATGATTGTGTATGTGACGAATAATAAAGAACCTTGAACCTTGATATTCTCTGAGGGGTTGGCATCATTTCTTCAGGTGTTTGGTCATCTCGGGTCATTTAAGAGTTTGATCCATAATTAAGCTTGGAAGAAACAGAGAAACAAATAGAGACATAATCAGTATAGCTGCTGTTCCATCCAAGCAAAAATTCTTTGTTCAACCCAAGCTAAAGCATAATGATGTGCATTTGATCAGATATAACTGCTGTACAAGATTATGAATGCTTGGCTAAAGAGATGTGTCTTTAATCTAGATTAAAGACACATCTTATGCATCAGTCAAAGATTGCTGTAGAGACTAAATGTAATTCCATCAAGTTAGCATTTTTAAACACTCGCTCACTAAAAAATAAATCATTTGTGATCAATGATTTAATAACCACAAACAACCTGGATTTTATGTTTCTAATTGAAACATGGCTAGAAGACAACTGCAGTGCAACAGTCCTCACTGAAACAGCCCCTCCTAACTTTAATTTTATAAGTGTCTGCAGGACTGTTAGGAGAGGTGGAGGTGTAGCTGCTCTGTTTAAAGATGTTTATCAATGCAAGCAAGTGTCATTTGGTCAGTACTTGTCTTTTGAATATCTAGGTATTGTGCTGAAAGGTGCCCCACGCATTCTGTTTATTATCATTTACAGACCTCCAAAATACTCTTCAGCCTTTGTTGAAGAGTTCACAGAACTGTTATCAATGATTTCCTCAGAGTTTGACTGTTTTGCTATTGCAGGGGATTTTAATATTCACATAGACAATGCTGAAATCAAAACTACAAAAGAAATTGTAACTGTTTTAAACACTTTTGATCTGATTCAGCATGTGCACGGACCCACACACAATCGTGGACACACTCTAGATTTACTCATAAGTAGAGGTCTAAACATTTCATCCATTGTCATTAAGGATGTAGCTCTGTCTGATCACTTCTGTATTTTCTTTGATATATTGAGCTCTGTCACCACTGAATCTAGATCTGTCTCTGTCAGAAAGAGATGCATTAATGAGAACACTAGTGTGCTATTTATGAAGGCAATATCTTTAACACCGAGCATTTCTGCAGACTCTGTTGATCTTCTCCTGGATTCATTTGACTCAAAAGTTAAGAATGTTATTGATGATATTGCACCGATAAAGGTCAGCAAGAAGAATGGCAGACAAAAATCATTTTGGAGAAAATCAACAGCAGTTCAGAATATGAAAAGACAATGCAGAAAAGCTGAGCGGATGTGGCGGAAGACGAAACTAGAAATACACTATAGCATCTATAAAGACAGCCTTCATGCTTTCAATTTGGAACTAGCCACAGATAGACAGACCTTCTTCTCAAAACTTATTAACAGTAACTTAAACAACACTCGCACTCTTTTTGCTACTGTTGAGAGACTGACAAACCCTCCAAGTCAGATTCCCAGTGAAATGCTCTCTGACAGCAAATGCAATGAGTTTGCTTCCTTCTTTTCAGAGAAGATCAGTAATATCAGGAAGGATATTGGCACATCTTCCTGTAATACAGAGGTCACACAGATTCGACAGCAATCTCAAAATGTGTGACTATGTCTGTTTTTAAAACAATTGATAGCAAAATTTTGGAAGAAATAGTACAGCATCTTAAATCATCAACCTGCTATCTTGATACACTTCCCACATCTTTTTTCAAAAGTGTGCTTAACTGTTTAGAAGCAGATCTCTTAGAAGTGGTAAACACCTCACTTCTTTCTGGGACTTTTCCAAACTCCCTGAAAACTGCAGTTGTTAAGCCCCTTCTGAAAAAGCGCAATCTTGATAACACTGTGTTGAGCAACTATAGACCAATATCAAATCTTCCTTTCATAGGTAAAATTATTGAAAAGGTAGTTTTTAATCAGCTGAACAACTACTTAAACTCAAATGGATACCTGAATAATTTTCAATCTGGTTTCCGCGTGCATCACAGCACAGAGACAGCACTCATTAAGATAATAAATGATATTCGCTTTAATTCTGATTCTGGCAAAATATCAGTGCTGGTACTACTAGATCTTAGTGCTGCGTTTGACACTGTCGATCATAACATACTTCTAGAGAGACTGGAAAACTGGGTCGGGCTTTCTGGGATGGCACTCAAATGGTTCAGGTCATACTTAGAAGGGAGAGGTTATTATGTGAGTATAGGAGAGCATAAGTCTAAGTGGACGTCCATGACATACGGAGTCCCACAAGGCTCAATTCTTGCACCGCTCTTGTTTAGCCTGTATATGCTCCCACTAAGTCAGATAATGAGGAAGAACCAAATTGCCTATCACAGCTATGCTGATGATACCCAGATTTACCTAGCGTTATCTCCAAATGACTATAGCCCCATTGACTCCCTCTGCCAATGCATTGATGAAATGAACAGTTGGATGTGCCAAAACTTTCTTCAGTTAAACAAGGAGAAAACTGAAGTCATTGCATTTGGAAACAAAGATGAAGTTCTCAAGGTGAATGTATACCTTGACTCTAGAGGTCAAACAACTAAAAATCAAGTCAGAAATCTTGGGGTGATTCTGGAGACAGACCTTAGTTTTAGTAGTCATGTCAAAGCCAGCATACTATCATCTCAAAAACATTGCAAGAATTAGATGTTTTGTTTCCAGTCAAGATTTGGAGAAACTTGTTCATGCCTTTATCACCAGCAGGGTGGATTATTGTAATGGTCTCCTCACCGGCCTTCCAAAGAAGACCATTAGACAGCTGCAGCTCATCCAGAACGCTGCTGCCAGGATTCTGACTAGAACCAGAAAATATGAGCACATCACACCAGTCCTCAGGTCCTTACACTGGCTTCCAGTTACATTTAGGATTGATTTTAAAGTACTTTTACTCGTTTATAAGTCACTCAATGGTATAGGACCTAAATATATGGCAGATATGCTCACTGAATATAAACCTAACAGACCACTCAGATCATTAGGATCGAGTCAGTTAGAAATACCAAGGGTTCACACAAAACAAGGGGAGTCCGCTTTTAGCTATTATGCCGCCCGCAGCTGGAACCAGCTTCCAGAAGAGATCAAATGTGCTAAAACATTAGCCACATTTAAATCCAGACTCAAAACTCATCTATTTAGCTGTGCATTTGTTGAATGAGCACTGTGCTACGTCCGAACTGACTGCATTATTTTATGTATAATCCTTTTCTATTTAACTGTTTTAAATTTCATTTTAAATCAATTTCTATATCATTTTAAATTTCCTTATTTTATTATTTGTAACTCCTTGTTTTTATTGCTGTGAATGATTATTTCACTTTCTTTTATGTAAAGCACTTTGAATTACCACTGTGTATGAAATGTGCTATACAAATAAACTTGCCTTGCCTTGCCTAGACAGAGAGTGTGTGTCTGAACCCCGAACATTTACAGGAAGGCTATTCCAGAGTTTGGGAGCCAAATATGAAAAAGTTCTACCTCCCTAAGTTTTGCGACCTTAGGGAGCAGGTTGGATTGTAGCATGATAGTAGATTAGTTAGGTATGCTGGAGCTAAATCATTTAGGGCCTTATAGGTAAGTAATAATATTTTGTAACTGATACGAAACGTAATAGGTAGCCAGTGCAGAGACTGTAAAATTGGAGTAATATGATCATATTTTCTTGACCTGGTAAGGACTCTAGCCGCAGCATTTTGTACTATCTGTAGCTTGTTTATTGAAGATGCAGGACAACCACCTAGCAGTGCATTACAGTAGTCCAGTCTAGAGGTCATGAATGCATGAACTAGCTTTTCTGCATCAGAGACAGTTAACATGTTCCGTAGCGTGGCAATGGTTCTAAGATGGAAGTATGCTGTTTTTGTAACATGGGAAATATGATTTTTAAAAGATAAGTTGATGTCTGATATAACACCCAGATTTTTGACTGTAGAGGAAGTAACAGTACATCCATCTAGTTGCAAATTGTGATCCAAGAGATTGTGTGTACTGTCTTTTGGTCCAATAAGTAACATATCTGTCTTATCAGAGATTAAAATGAGAAAATTATTGGTCATCCAATCTTTTATATTTTTAACACACTCCGTTAGCTTAGATATTTTTTTAAGTTTCATCTGGTTTTGTTGAGATATATAGTTGTGTGTCATCAGCATAACAATGGAAACTAATCCCATATTTTCTAATAATATTACCAAGGGGCAACATATATATTGAAAATAGCAGAGGACCTAGGACGGATCCTTGTGGTACTCCATACTTTACTGTTGATAATTGAGATGACTCCCCATTTAAATAAACAAAGTGATAGCGTTCGGACAGGTAGGATCTAAACCATCTTAAAGCCTGTCCTTGAATACCTGTATAGTTTTGTAATCGATCTATGAGTATGTCATGATCTATAGTGTCGAACGCAGCACTATCAAGTAAACAGATCAACTAAAACTAGCAATGAGATGCAGACTTGGTCTGACGCAAGAAGCAAGTCATTTGTAATTCATAGATATCATTTTTTTGCAAGGAGCACAATTGAGCAGACACAACTTTTTCTAAAAGTTTAAATTTAGTAAAAGTACACACTTTACTAACTACTCAAAAAAAGTACAATTACTGATAAAAACTGAATTACTGTAACGTCATTATTTGTAATTCGTTACTTCACACCCCTGATTGAAATATATTGGACGAGAAGCATTTGCATCATTGGATTTTATTGTCTGGTTCCTCCAAAGGCTTTTTTTCTTCTTCTCTCATTCTACACTAATATCATAGGGAGTTTCCTTGCCTCAGGTGTCTGTGGAAGGTAATTAATTGTTCTATACAGCTGCCTTAAAACAACATGACAGAACTATACAAATACATTTGACATTGAATTGTAATTATGATGAATTAAACATATGTCAAGTCAAGTCACCTTTATTTATATAGCGCTTTTAACAATACAGATTGTGTCAAAGCACTTAACAGTATCAAATTGGAGGATAGAGTGTCAGTAATGTATAATAATAAGATTAAACACTCAATTTTCAGTTAAAATTATTTCATTATTGAATTCAGAGATGTCATTGTCTATCTTATTTTAGTATATGTGAAATCAAATTGATGATAATCGCTAGAAATTAAGTCCCCCCAATAACCTTTAGTATGATTTTATTATCTGAAAAATTGTGAGGCTTCCAGGCTACAAAATCATAAAGTGTCCTGCAGGTGTCCTGTCTTTTTTATTGTTAGTTATATAGTATAAAGTACTATATAACATATTTTATATTGGTGTGTGTGTGTGTCTGTGTGTGTGTAGGGTATAACGGGGCTAAAGGTGCCCTGGGGTAAAAGGTGCCTTTGATATTATTTTCATCTAAACCACACAAAAACGTGACGTAGCACTTTCCAAAACATTCGCTTTTCAAGATGCACGTGTATATTTACTTTACTTTACTTTTAGTCATTTAGCAGACGCTTTTATCCAAAGCCACTTACAAATAAAAAAGTAACTAAAACTATAAGTTAAAAGTCTATAAATACTATATATACACATTTAAGAACATAAAGAAATTAAATACAAATGACAAATGCATACAACAACATTTCAAAACTAAACATGTAAATGAAAACAAAAAAGCTAAAAACGTATTAAATATTAAAACAACAAAAAGTATGAGTATAATAATGATTCTAACATCATACTAAGCCAAACCGAAGTGAAACAAGTGAAACAAAAATAAAAAGCAATACTTATGTCCCTTGCCAGTGTCCCTGCCCGGTGGAGTATGTAGTATGTTGAAATACTAAAATAACTCAAATTAAACAAAACTAAAACTTAATAAAAAAACTAATAAAATACAACATTACTACAACTTTAACTAAAACTAAAATAGATAAAAAAAAATACAAATCAAACTACATTGGTTTATCAGTAATCCTAAAAAAATAACACTGAGCCAAACACACATGCTAAAAACAACAACAACTAACTTACACATAGTAAGGAAGGGTAATAAAAAACTGAAAAAAAGTGAAACAAGTAGTAGGAAAGAGAAAAAAAAGCGATACTTATATCCTTTTGCCGGTATATATTTATCTGATCTTTGATGCACGCAGCAGTGCGAAGTTGATTCTGTGCTTACTTGATCTAATATATTATGTTTTTTTAAATGTTGTAGAATTAAGTAGCAAATTAAAATAGCTAAAATTAATGCATATATTTTGAGACAAATATCTTCTTTACGATTTTCAGTTTTGTTTAAGATAATTAAAGCAATCGTTTTTAAATAATGAAAGAATATGTAAAAGTATGGTATTTGGGGTAAAAAGTGCCCCTGCTGTTGGGGCTAAAGGCACTCAGTAATTAACATGATAATTAATAGATCACTGACTTATCCATTTGTTGACATGACATGGTTAGATTCAGATGGTAAATATCATATATTTTGTTGGGTGTCCATATTAGAGATAATCACCATGTTTAGACTGAAACCATCATATTTAAAAACATTATATTAATCATAGCATATAATAAAATATAATTAGTTGTTTCTATTGTAAATCTATATACAATTATTATGAGATCTCCTTCCATGCTTTCAAAATCTATACTTATTAAAATTATTTTGTTTCTGTATTTTAAAATATATATATTTTATATTAACATTTTAATGACAGTATGTTTGTTGAACAAAAATGTATTCTTTTATTTTTCAAAATAAGCAAATACTGTGTGCCATTTACCCCATGCTGGTGGGCCTTTTACCCCGTGTGTGGGGTAAAAGGTTCCCCTTGCAACCTCATATATTTATACGATTTTTAAACAAATAAACGACTTGTATGATTTATTTTCACACAAAATATGTTGCTCCATTAATGTTCAATACAAACGTATATATTTTTCCTACCAGGGTACAACGTGGACTCGTGCTGCACAGTATTCTTTGACACAATCTGTATTGTTAAAAGTGCTATATACATATAAATAAAAGTGACAATAGAAGTAGGCAACATCCGGTTGGTGACGCTTGCTCGCTCTCATTGGCTATCGGTTCGGTTCTTTTTTCCCTTAATAAATCATTTCAAAACTGGATTTTTTATTTACTCGGGTTATCTTTGTGTAATATTTGTTTGGTGATCTGAATCATTCAAGTTTGACAAATATGCAAAAAAAAAAAAAAAACAAAGGGGCAAAAACTTTTTCACAGCAGTGTACATATATTTGTGTGTGTGTGTGTGTGTGTGTGTGTGTGTGAGAGAGAGAGAGAGAGAGAGAGAGAGAGAGAGAGAGAGAGAGAGAGAGAGAGAGAGAGAGAGAGAGAGAGAGAGAGAGAGAGAGAGAGAGAGAGAGAGAGAGAGAGAGAGAGAGAGAGAGAGATGTAATGTAATGAGAGTGCATGTAATTTAGTAATCATAAGTTTGGTCTAAATAACAAAATGCTTACTGCGAATTTAATTTGCTACAATTAGTAATATTTGAAGCTACATGTAGCTCCTTGTCAAGTTCATAAGGGATGCCTGTAAGCAATGGAAATTCATTCGAGGTTTTTAACAAGATAATTGGTATTTTGAGTTCAACAAAAAAGATAACGGAAGAGGAAAAGAATGTAAAAGCCCTCAACTTTACGCCTGTGTTCGACCCTTTTATGAATCCCGTTGACTATCTGTCAAGTTTTGTAGAGATGAAGAAAGCAGAAGGATCAGATGATCCAGAACATATAATGAACATGTTGTTGTTTGGGTCTTTCCTGGGATTCGGTAACATTTTAACTTGGAATATACATGTTTTATGATTCTACATATGATTCATTATCTAAATACCCCACATTATTAGGTATGTAAAACCTCCAAAAATCAT
Organism: Schizopygopsis pylzovi; assembly: GCA_027422435.1. Classification (NCBI taxonomy): domain Eukaryota; kingdom Metazoa; phylum Chordata; class Actinopteri; order Cypriniformes; family Cyprinidae; genus Schizopygopsis; species Schizopygopsis pylzovi. Next base: position 11,261 of record JAPDDL010000965.1, read on the forward strand.
ATTTATTAAAATGTTCACATTTTTATAGAACTGGAGCTACAAATACACTTGTGTGTCTATGGTCTCTTTATTTTTGTAAATAAATAAATTTAATTAAAACCATAATTGTATTGTTTTAGTCCCTAACATGTCAGATGGTAATCAGCAAGACATGCTTTCATGCTTAATTCCCTTGCATATATTTTCCTAAATAATATTTTAATTTAAATCTTTATTACAAGCAATCCCGCAGGAATTCAGAATTTTGTTTGTCTACCTTCATTTAATGCATCTATTATGTTGTCTTATGTAAAAGTGTACTTCTCCATGTTTTAAAATTTTTTAAGTGTTCAGTGTTGACTGAAGCACTGTAGACTTTGATTACATCTACAGTATTTATTGTGAAATTACAGTTCTTACATTATATTGAAATTACAGTTAGTACTACATTTCTGTGTCAATCAGTGTTAAATTTTAACACAAACAATGGGCTGTCATTTTATTTCAAAAGTGCTGCAGAGCAGAAATACCTATTTGCTGCATGGTTTCAATATATATATATATATATATATAGTCAAGTCACCTTTATTTATATAGCACTTTTAACAATACAAATTGTGTCAAAGCAACTGCACAATATCAAAATAGGAAAATAGTGTATCACTAATGTAAAATCACAAGATTAAATGCCCATTTTTCAGTTAAAGGCATTTCATTATTGAATTCAGTGATGTCATCGTCCAGCTCAGTTTAAATAGTATCTGTACAATCAAGCCAGTGATATCGCTGGAAATGAAGTGTCCCCAACTAAGTAAGCCAGAGGCGACAACGGCAAGGAACCAAAACTCTATCGGTGACAGAACGGAGAAAAAAACTTGGGAGAAACCAGGCTCAGTCGGGGGCCAGTTCCCCTCTGGCCAGATGAACCAGTAGTTTGTTCCAACTGCAGCAAAGTCAGATTGTGCAGAGCTTTATAGTATATAGACAGGGAAATAGTGTGTCGAAATAGTGTCATTCTACTCCGGCCAGACAAAATCAGCAGTTTAAATCTAGGCTTAAGGCTAAAGCGGAGTCAGATTGTGCAAAGGTCTCATCTGCTTCCCTAGGTCTTGTCCTGATGGCATTCACTTGGGATCTGTCTCTGGGGCTCATCTAGTTGCCCTGGTCTCCGCTGACGTTCAGGGCTGTAGAGGTCATCTCATAGGTGCTGATCCACCATCTGATCTGGATACGGAGTGGATCTGGGTGGCTACGGTGACCTCAGAATAAGAAAGAAACAGACTAATATTAACGTAGATACCATTGTTCTTACAATGTAACAAGTACGTCAGGTGTTATGGGAAGTGTTCCCGGTTCCGGTTGACCTAATTAATGCAGCCTAACAATCCTTTAACGGATCTGAATATTTTAAGCATATTAGTGTGTTATGTGTACGTCTGTAATGACTGGTCAAAGGCGTGTGGATCCATTTGTAGTAAGATATTTATTAGACAGTGGCAGAATCAAACAGGCAAAAGTCAGTGGGCAAAAACAGGAATAGAGGCAGGGCAGAGACGTAAACAATACCAGGCAGAAGTCGGGGTCACAGGTTCAGAGTTCCAAGGTTGGGCAGTCCGGGGTCAAACACAGAGATAACAAACAGCAGGATGGGTAACGCTCAGAAATGTCAGCCGGGGCAAGAACAAGACTTTGCGGTGAGTGCAAGGAAGTGTGCTGCTTATATGTGTGTGTGTGTGAATGAGGTGCAGGTGTGGTGAGACAATCAGGGTTAATGAGTGATTGGTGACAGCTGTGTGATTGGTGCAATGGTGGATGGGAATGTGTGTGTCGTAAATGCAGTGAATGATGGGAGTTGCAGTCCAAGGGTGATGTGCAGCTGTAGTGTGGTGCAAGAGATGTGGTGAGTGGCAACCCGATTCATGACAACGCCAGGTTAAAGAGGTGGGTCTTTAATCTATATTTAAACTGAAAGAGTGTGTCTGCCTCCCGAACATTGTTGGGTAGATTATTCCAGAGTTTGGGGGCTAAATAGGAAAAGGATTTGCCGCCCGCAGTTGATTTTGATATTCTAGGTATTATCAAATGGCTAGAGTTTTGCGATCGCAGTGGATGTGAAGGACTATAGTGTGATAAGAGCTCACTCAAATACTGAGGAGCTAAACCAGTCAGGGCTTTATAGGTGATTAACAAGATTTTAAAATCTATATGATGTTTAATAGGGAGCCAGTGCAGTGTTGACAAAACCAGGCTAATGTGGTCATACTTCTTGGTTCTAGTAAGAACTCTATTTCATTTTTGACCATCTGGAGTTTGTTTATTAAGCGTGCAGAACAACCAACCTATAAAACATTACAATAATCTAACCATCAAGGTCCAGGTTCTTTTATTCGTCACATACTTTATTATACAGGATATAATCAGTAGTGAAATGTAAATCAGGACAGGTCCGGTCAATGGACAGTGCAAAAAAATGAAACATAACACAAGAGAATATATATAAATATAGGTAAAAATAAAATTTAAATAAGAAACAATAAGGAGTAAAATGTGCTATAAAATAAAATGTGCAATACAGTATACTGTGGACTTAATAAATAATAATATAAACAGGGATGTGCAAGAAGAATGTGCAAACAGGTTGTACCGGGTATGTACACATAGCAGCAATGCGGATAGTGGAGAATAATGAATGTTTTACAGTTTATTAAATTGAGTCTATTAATGTTATGAGACTGAGTTTGAGTTTAGGAGCCTGATGGCCTGAGGGAAGAAGCTCCTCCTCAGTCTCCTCATGAGGTCATAAATGCATGAATTAACATTTCTGCATTTGACTTTAGCTGAAACCTGGCAGCCACAAACATGCCGTGAAAGCACCCATATTCTTTTTAACACTTTGTTTACTGATTAGACAGCATGATTATTGCACAGGTGTGCCTTAGGCTGGCCACAATAAAAGGCCACTCTAAAATGTGCAGTTTTATCATACAGCACAATGCCTCAGATATCGCAAGTTTTGAGGGAGCGTGCAATTGGCATGCTGACTGCAGGAATGTCCACCAGAGCTGTTGCCATGACTTGAATGTTCATAAGCCGTCTCCAAAGGCGTTTCAGAGAATTCGGCAGTACATCCAACTGGCCTCACAACCGCAGACCACGTGTAATCACACCAGCCCAGGTGTCACCTCATGTTGCAGCATGATAATGCACGGCCCCATGCTCAAGGTTCAAGGTTCTTTATTATTTGTCACATACACAATCATACAGGGTATAATAAGTAGTGAAATGTTAGAAAGTAGTGAAATGTTAGATAAGTAGTGAAATGTTAGGATGTGCTGCAAGGATCTGTACACAATTCCTGGAAGCTGAAAACATCCAAGTTCTTGCATGGCCAGCATACTCATCTGTTACCCATTGAGCATGTTTGGGAAGCTCTGGATCGGTGTATATGACAGCGTATTCCAGTTCCTGCCAATATCCAGCAACTTCGCACAGCCATTAAAGAGGAGTGGACCAACATTCCACTGGCCACAATCAACAACCTGATCAACTCTATGCGAGGGAGATGTGTTGCACTGCGTGAGGCAAATGGTGGTCACCCCAGATACTGACTGGTTTTCAGACCCCCAATACAGTAAAACTGCACATTTTAGAGTGGCCTTTTATTGTGGCCAGCCTAAGGCACACCTGTGCAATAATCATGCTGTCTAATCAGCATCTTAATATGCCACATCTCAGCAAAGGAGAAGTGCTCACTATCACAGATTTATATATATTTGTGAACAAAATTTGAGAGAGATAGGCCTTTTGTGTACGTAGAAAAAGTCTTAGATCTTTGCAATCGGCCTAGCAATCGGGTATCAGAGGAGGAGTCAACAGGCTGACTGGGCAAAGGTGCGGATATACCACCCCGGGTAACTATTGACGAGGTACGTCGGACTTAGGGTGACTGGACTGACGGATAGCCCCGGGATTCAGCCCCACCCTTCTTCAGGCCAGCACTCGTTGACATGCCTCATCCGAGTCCCAGCTCGGTTTTGCCAAAAGCCACAGCTGTTTGAGAGGCTCATTGCAATACGGTGGGGACGGAGTGTTCGGCAAGACCCTTTTCAGGAGCTCACCTGGTGCGCTCGGACAGGGAGGGCCTTGCTGCTGGGCGCCGCAGGACTAATGTACTTTCTCACCAAGCTTAGGGTATAAGGACATTAATCTTCCAATTAGAAAAAACCCAAAAGGAAATAATGGTTTCCTCAAAACTTAGGTCAGTTTGTTTTATCCTGTAAAACAGCAAAACCAACCCACTAAGTGTATCGACTCAACAGCGCCACAACGCTGCCACCATTGTTATTAGTCCTAACCTTGAGAGCAAACCCTAATTTTTCCTTTCCTGTTCTCTTTTCTCCCTGCTGCTTTCTTCTAATTTGACTGCTGCTACTGTTTGCTGAGATTTTGCCTGTGGGAAGATCATGAGCAGAGAACTTTTGCAATTGAACAGGTATTTGTGAAACTTGAGAACAACGTTTCAAAACTGTTTTCTATTTAGCTTCCTCTCTTGTGAAATCTTACCCCGCCAAGTTAAAGCAGATCAATGAGAACATAGGCGTAAGCTACATTTTAAGCACGCACGAGAGACACTCTAACCAGTGTTGTGGTGTCAATTTTGCCATTAAGGGACCAGTACTGTCATTGCTTTTTGTTTTCCTCCACCCAGGAGAAAATTTGAATAGCAATCACAGTCATATTACAATAAGAGAAAACCCGTTTACAATCCTCTGACTAGAAGCATCCTTCTAAATCAGACTTTACAAAAACAAAAAGCGACAAGAGGAAAATCTGCTACCAGAAAGAGATATTTTGTTCTTGTCCCTCTCCCTCACCTTTATTAGACTGACCTCCTTCCTTGAAAAAGGAGACTTTCTCTTACAGGAAAAGGTGAAGCATCCAATTATTACCCTTTTACTTGCTCTGTTGGTGTTCTTCTTTTCTTTCTCTGTTTCCCAGCTGTGCTACCCGTAAGTGTGCTGAGTAATTTTACCCACAGAGGCTAAAAATTAGAAAGCACGCCCACCAGAGGATCACAGTCGTAGAGAATCACACTCAACATTAGCATAAACTATACTTTGCACATTTACACTCCTGTTTTGCTTTGTTTTGTTTTGCTTTGTTTCTTATTCAAGGTCTGTGTCAGTTCGGTTCGAGATCTCCCTCACCCCACCAGAATAGGTCTCGCACAACAGAACATGTCGGCCACTGGGAGGATCTGGAAACATGGCTAAGTGTTGCGACAGACAGCCTCCTCCCTAAGGCTGCTGAAACACTCAAACATCAGACACAGGACCAGCTGGATGACAATATATCAAGCCTCATGGGACAAGACCCAAGTCAAAGCTACAGTCACAAAGAACTAGCCAATATCACCGGCTCCTTAAGTCCCACACACTCACCGCCACCCTCAAGTTTAGTGACAAGCACGCTGCACAACTCTAGCAGAAACTGACACGGGCACAATGACGCATCATGCAGCTAGAACTGGAAGCTCAGGAGCGACAGGAAGGGACTGATGAGGTGGAACAAGGTGCTGAGGAGGAGATCAACTGGCTAAAAGGGGCTAATCTAACGGCTACTACCCGAAAAATAGAACAAATCAAGGGAGACTACGCTGATCGTTCTGACAAGCTACAGTATGCAGAGCAGCTACTGGAGAAGGCAAAGGCTGACTTCAGGATAAAAACAGCAGAATAAAAGCCCTTGAAGCTCTCCTGGATGAGTCAAGAAACGAGATCAGCCACCTGACACGACAGCTAGACTACATCAAAGAGGAATATGAAAGTTTCCAAGAGGAACTCAAACACGCTTATGAATTACGCTATGAGCCGTCAAGGACAGGACGTTCACCGACCTCACCCCTGCCAAGCAGGACCAGGTCACCTATTCCTGGACTGACACGTGAGCAAAAGGTGGAGGGGGTGGTGTTGAAACATTCAACAGCTCCCTCTGAAGAACTTTACCTCACGACAAAGCCAAAAGAACCTACTGCAGCCAGCCGCAGATAGTTGCACGGCTTGGCCGTAAAAGACCTCGATAAGCTCGCCAGGAACATTAGCAAATTCACCCCATGCGTGCCAAATAGTCAAAATGTCCATGCTTATCTCCAAGATATCAATTTCCATCTGGAAATGCGACCTAACGATACGGACAAAGATAAATTTACTCCGAACGACATCCAGTCCTGAAGTGCGCAGTTTCCTTGACCGGCAGCCTACTAACACAAAGACTGAGTATCAACTGCTTCAAAAAGCCCTCATTAAAGAGTTCGCCAATCCTGAGTCCGAACAAGGCTTAGTGGCTGCCCTGGAGACGAGACAAGGACGTCACAAACCTCCTCAAGCCTAATATAGTCAACTCAGATGAGCAAACTTTGGAAATCACAACGAACCTGACTTGGAGGATGAACTGAACTTTAAAACTCTCTTCTTAAGGAACCTTTATCCCGGCATAAGCCACCATCTTGGCGTTCTCGCATGTCCACGAACAATGAACGCTCAGCAGTTGTGAGACTTGGCACAGAAAGCCTACGGCAAACAAAAGATGGCCTCAGAAAAGAGCGCCAAAACCCCAGCAGTTCTTGACTTCAAAACTCAAAGTCAAGGGTTGGCTCTAGAGGGCGCCCCACGCCAAGACAGCGTCAAGCCACCACCCAGAGAGTGGAATGCACCCTCGTCCAACAAAGAACGGGACTCCCATGCTGGCACTCGACCTAAACAGAGGTAAGACCACTGGGACGGACTGCGTGGACATCAACGCTCACCTGGACGGCACTGGGAGTAGTTATGGGACCAATCGAGGCCTCATGAGAGTCAATGGGAGAGATTGTGGAACCAGCCAAGCTCGGTTGGAAACTCAAGAAGGAAAAGCTCATGGGAATTCAAGGGAAAACAAAAGCTATCAGCCCAACGAATCGACGAAAGAATTAACAAAGATTCCAAGCTGACCGAGCTTAAACTGAAGAAGAAAAAAAAACACCACCTTATCTCAACTCACAAAAGCTGATGGAAATTATGATGAAAGAGTTCTTCCAACGAAAGGAGGAGGATCGGAAGTGAAAAAAAGAAAGAGAAACCAGATTCAGCATGACTAGCAGGTCGGACAAGAAGACAGCGACCAGCTGACCCAACCAGCCACAGAAAACAGCACTCCTTCACCTCACTCTCAGAGAACAGTAAACACCCTAACTTAAGATGGACACGAAACCCCACCTGAAAACCCAGCAACAGAGTTAAGCACTAACTCAACACCCAATGCTCCAGATCACAGCTGCGTCCAACAAACAACTGCTGACGAAACCCCTCAAGTTCCTGAAAGTGCTGTCTTGGTCGTCTGCCACTCCTCCGAAGAACACCAAATCAGTCCTGACAGTCCTAAACGTGTCCTCCCAAAGTCCATTTCCTCAACTCCTAGGCGATCTCATTGAGAAAGGTATTGCAAGAAAGTTTTACCTCTCCATCATCATTGAACAACACCTCAGAGTCGAAGCCCTTCTCGATACGGGAACCGACATCACTTTAATTTCTACAGAACTCCTCGAGGAATTAAAAGAAAGAACTAAGAGGACTAACGGAACCCTCAAACTCCAAAGGTGCGAACTGAACCTCCAAGCATACTCCCACACAGGCCTACAACTAAAGCATGTGGCCCCAATTGACCTAACAGTGGGACCAATGAACCTCGTTTATCCAGTATACGTTTCAACACTCAACACATCCACTACTCATTGGGAAAGATCTGCTTAATCGCTTTGAACCTCTAATAGACTTCAAGCACCTAAAGATGTGGACACAAGTCCGTGAACCTCTGGCCTGCCAGTCATTAGACTCCAATGAACTCTTCTAAGCAAGCGATGCCATCGTCACTGAACATGACATGATCGTTTATTGGAAAAAAGTTTGATCATTCACGTCAACCAGGACAAGACAAAGACCTCATTAACCAAACCGATGCCCTCGCCAAAGCAGGTGCATTACATGGAGAGTCCTGGACATTTCATGCCCTCCCACCCAACCCTTCAGTGGCAGCAGTAAATCGCCGCCAGCACGCCACTGGCGCGAAGACCCCTCTCACATTTCCCTATCACCTCAGTTCGCTGCTGACGATCTCCTCACCCTCCAAACTGCGGATCCGTCACTATGAACTATGGCAGCTCAGATTTCTGACCCATGAACTCATTACATTTCCACCTCCAACCTCAACACATCCTCGGAGCTCCGCACGCTTCACTCTATCAAGCACATGCTGCATCTAAGAAACGGTGTCCCGTTGCCACGCACTGCGCCAAAGCTCGTAGTTCCTCACGGCATAGTAGCATACTGGCCCGGCATGCAGCAAGACGTAGCGGAATACGTTAAAGGATGCCTGGTGTGTTGCCAGTTCCAACCAGCAAATCCAAACCACTGAGCACCACTGCAAAGGAAAGAAATTACCTTCCCATGGTCGGACCTCCAAATAGACTGGGTAGGACCCCTGCCATGGTCAACATGGGGTAACAAATACTTCCTCACTGTTTCCTGCGAATTCACAATGTGGATAGAATACCTCTCAGCTCACAATGATACAGCAGAAACAGCCTGCCTGTTAATGAACCACATCTTCTCTAGATATGGACTGTCTTTAAGGGTCAACTCTGACCGCGGAACCCACTTCACTGCCGAAATCATGCAGGAAGTGCGGAAACTCCTGGGTATACAGGCCAAGCTCCATATAAGCAATCACCCGATTTCCTCGGGTCAAGTTGAATGGACCAACAGGACAGTGGTCAGCATGTTGAAGAAGTATGTAGCCATCAATCAAAAGGATTGGGATATTAAACTTCCTTTGGTACTGATGGCCTCTCGAGCCATCCCTCACCAGTCTACCGGAGTACCCCCGTTCACATTGATGACAGGGAGAAGCATGACGCTACCACTACACCTGCTGTACCAACCTGGCGACCTGAACCTCATCACCACCTATACCACTCACCAGTACCTGGAAGAGCTGCATCAGCACCTGAGAATGACTTTCGCCTTCGCACAATAGCAACTACAAGGTCGTAAAGCCTACTACGACAAAAAGGCCTCTCACCATGAGCTCAATGTTGAAAACAAAGTGTGGTACTACAGCTTCGCCCAACCAAGGTAGAACGCTCCCCATCACCTGTCTAAAAAGTTCCTACCTCACTGGACAGGACCCCACAAGATTGTAGACAAGCTCTCACCTGTTGCCTATCGAATCAAAATCAGACAAGGGCGCAGCGAGCCAGTTCATCGATGGGTCCATCGAAACCAGATAAAGAGGCACCAGGCTTCCAGCTGACAGGAAAAGGGGGAAGATCAAACCCACTGACACAGACTGACAATTAGGGTTGGGTATCGTTTGAATTTTATCAATTCCGATTCCGATTCTTTTCGATTCCCAGTTTTGATTCCAATGTGATTAAATAATGATATCAAACATTTATCCTGTGTCTCTTTTTAGCAAACCATTTATTTGAGCTGAATACCATGAAAAAAAATCAACAGGCGACATAAAAACTGGACTCTTTAAGAGCTGTTTGTGTGCAAAATAGAGCTGCATGATTCTGGATAAATTGAATTTTTTTTCTTTTTTCTCAATGGAAGTTGTGGTTCTCATCATTCTGAAGAAAAAAATATTAGACAACTAAACAAAATCACATGTATTTTATGAATTGCTCACTCAAGATGTACTTGTTTCATTACTGGATGAATTAGCATCCTTGAACGAATCTCTTGTATGATTGAAAGACAAATACATTTTAACAGACACACTTCGCCACCCACTGGCGAATGTAATTGATAAATCTTCATTTGAAGTATCAAATTACTTTCAAAAGGAGATTTACTCACTACCGTACATATCAGAGCTTATATCTGAACTATAAACATGTATAACAGTGCTTCTGTAAATGTAATGATACTGTGTGGTTGAAAAGACTGTGAAGCTGTTTCATTCATATACATGACAGCTGCTCTCTTTAGGTCAGCGGCAGCGAGAATGCAGGTTTAAATGTTTAAATCACACTGACTGATGTGATCGTTTGCTGCATGGCAATGGCGGAGTCAGGATGTTTTCATAGGGGTGGCCAGGGAGGGGCCAGCAACCAGCCTGGGGTGGCACAGAAATCTTCATTAATTCAATATAAAAATGTGGTTGACTATAACGTATTAGACCATTTTAGTGCCTAAAACACAGCTGAATACAATTAATTTCTACTTAATTTTAATTGAGACATTTGTAAATGATTATATCAAGTAATACTGAGTGAATATGACAATTTTTGTATTATTCCTCACCTCCAGGTATTTTAATAAAGGGGCTCACTATAGCTTAATTGCTCTGTCAGTTTGCTTCTGGCTCTCAAAACCCCTCAAAACTTGTTCTCTAACATTACATACTCATGGATGAGACTTTCAGACATGTTAGTGATAAGAATGTGAAAAAGGCCGGAAGACAACAGCACATAAATGCCAGATTGTAAAATTAGTTTGTTTGTATAGCGAAAAATAGCGCATGTTTTCTAGTATAAGTGCACTTTGCTCACATTTACTTGTGCATTAAATTACAAATTAAAATACATATCAGCTTGCGCCTTACTGTGATCTGGAATTGCACAAGAGCCTATATTTTACTATGCATTTGAGAGACGTTCTGAAATGAAATGCATACATACATGGATGCACAGTTTGCAGCTTTAATCGCCTTTTTTGGTAATTTCATGTCGTATGCTTATAGTTTCTTGTGCGCTTATTTATGATGACGCGATCAGAGCGTGCGCCGTGAGCTAGAGGGTGACACGGGAGTGAATTCTCAAACCTCTCCCGTCCCACTCCCACAAAAATGAATATCTTCCCGTCCCAATCCCAAGAAAAAACTGGGGGAAAATCCCGTCCCGTTCCACTCCCGGAAGAATGACTCCCATTCCATCCCACTCCCGTGTTGTTTTTTTTTTTTTTTTTTTGGCCGAAATCTGTCAGTTACAGTAAAAATATAGTACAGATCACAGCGTGCCCACATTATTAGTTGAATAAAAACCCAAAATGTAGTTTTTTGTTATTATATTGAACTGAAAGCCATCTTATGCACAGTGTTGCACAGATTAAATTTCATGTAAATCATCCATGCTAACACACACGTCTTCTATATTATTTTTCTTTTTTTTTTTGACATTTCAATCTATAGATATATTTTTCAAAGACGGAGTTTCGAAGTTTCTCGCGAAAAGTTTACATGAGACCTAAAGCGCATCCTGTTTGCTTAAAAGCGCAACATTTCGTTGTTATTCTGAGTGCACAAAAATAAACGTAGAGTCTTTACAGATTCGAAAGATGTATTAGGCTACTTTTATCTGTATGACCAAAAATTACGGAGATTTTAAGAGCAAGTGAGCGCACCGGAGCCTGTCCTGCAGCAAACGCGCTTCCACTCTCCACACAAACACTTCAATAGCGCACATTTCTCTAGGTTAACATCATATTGAGCGGCCATGTAAAGTTGCTACTACATACATCTTTCAGATGAAAAGCCATATTTGAGGTTGATGAATGATAGGTGAGCAATTGGATATCCTGCCCGAGTGTATTACCACATAGACCAGCCATTAACAATCTGTCCATCAAGGACTGCGTCATTCACTTAACCAGCCACACCAAAGCAAACAGGAGGAGAGCATAAAGAGACAGGGCAACTAGAATTGAGTTCAGAATTAAAATATACAGTTTATAGTTTATTTATATATAAGGTATATTTGTGTGTAAAGTTGGGTATCATTACTATTCCCGCTCCCGCCCACTCCCGATTAAATTTTTCCCTGTCCCGTCCCAATCACGTAATTCGTTTCGATTTTGTTTCCCATCCCGCAGGATTCCCGAAAAAATGTCAGCCTCTACCGGGAGCACAGTGATGGCTGACAGGACAGGAAAGTTTGTTTTACTGACATATAGCCTAACAGCATCTCACTGCTCTACCGAAGCTCATCTGGCTGGTGTACCTTTTCCGTGCTCATTTGACTCGCGCCTTGTGTTGAGGCAAAGCTGCAGTGCACATCTGAAAAGTCTCGTTGGATGTGGATGCAAAAAAATACACCTGTTCCGTGTCTTAATAAAGGCATTTCTTGTCAAGAAAAAGGGGGCAAAAACTGCAGTTTTGAGCAGGGTGGCCACGGCCACCACTGGCCACCCCCTGGCTCTGCCACTGCTGCACGGATGAACCAAGTGATCACATCATTGTGATCGCACACCTCAAAAGGTTGAGGAATGAATCAAATTATTTTAATTTAGGAATAGAATCACGTTGGTGTTTGAATCATGTTCGCGATCTTTAACGATATATTAAATTAATGTTGGTGGTGACACCTCTCTTGCAACATGTTTAGCTATCACAGATATTATACTTAGCTTTTTTGGCTTCTGATCACAAATGCAGCCAAACTTTGGAGCGCTTAGATTAGCAAGCAAGGTCCTGGCAGATTGCTAGGTCACACCTGTCCTCACAGAAGAGCATAGGAATCGATAGGCGGAATCGAAATTTTTATTTGACAACAAGTATTCGATTCTTGACCTTAGGTATCTGATTCTGGAATCGGAATCGATTTTGATTCCCAACCCTAGGACCAACCTCTAGTAGAGAGGAGTTACTCCTCACATGTGACACTTGTTTGCGGCCTCACCTCATTCGGTGTCTTTGTGTCTCTTTGTTTTTTTATTTAGTGTTTTTTTTTTCTTGTCTCACTTTGTGTTTTTCCTTTTTCCTCTCTCACTATAATCTCCTGTCCCCTCATCAGGGAACTCCCTTAACCAATCATTAAATCCAGGTCCTGAAATTGAGATTGACTCCCTTCAATAAAGTCGTCATGACCCGTTGTGAGAACCGTTGTCAACCGATCGAGGCAACCCGCCAAATCATGACCGACATGCTCCGTGAAGTAATTTCCTCGATCGATAACTTAGCCATGGGTAGGATTCCACACTACTTCATACCTCTTAGCCTTGTCAAAAACGCCCTAAATTCGGCCACTGTGGGCCCCGCTAGTCTCATCCAAACCCATCTCGCCTTTTCCCTGGGTAGCGCTATTCCCTTATACGTAGACCCGGAAGCGGGCGACTTGGCCTTTCTCCTCAGTTTGCCCATTATCGACTCTAATAATATTTACTGGCTCAAAGACGTTGTGAATGTGGGATTTTGGCAAGGGAACACTTATATCAAAATCCACACTCCTAAAGTCAGTGCGTATCACAATAACAACGAGCAGTTGTATCTGGCCCCAAACCTAAAGGATGTGTATGCTCACTAAGTTCATTCACCTCCTCTGGCCGAGTAAACCCTTTGTACGTGATAATACAGAGGGCATCTGTGGCCTAGAATCCATTAGACCCAACATTAGCTGCCCCGCCGAAGCGACACCACATTCTCAAGTTGAGGTAACATAAACCGAAATCATCGGAAACCGATGGCTGGTCAACACCCCAACCTCACATACGATCAACATGACACTGCCACATGCATTTTTCTTTACTTTACTTTTATTTTTAGTCATTTAGCAGACGCTTTTATCCAAAGCGACTTACAAATAAGAAAAAGTGACAAACTATAATTTAAAACTCTATAAATACTATATATAATACAAACCCGATTCCAAAAAAGTTGGGACACTGTACAAATTGTAAATAAAAAAGGAATGCAATAATTTACAAACCTCATAAACTTATATTTTATTCACAATAGAATATAGATAACATATCAAATGTTGAAAGTGAGACATTTTGAAATGTCATGCCAAATATTGGCTCATTTTGGATTTCATGAGAGCTACACATTCCAAAAAAGTTTGGACAGCTAGCAATAAGAGGCCGGAAAAGTTAAATGTACATATAAGGAACAGCTGGAGGACCAATTTGCAACTTATTAGGTCAATTGGCAACATGATTGGGTATAAAAAGAGCCTCTCAGAGTGGCAGTGTCTCTCAGAATTCAAGATGGGAAGAGGATCACCAATTCCCCCAATGCTGCGGCGAAAAATAGTGGAGCAATATCAGAAAGGAGTTTCTCAGAGAAAAATTGCAAAGAGTTTGAAGTTAGCATCATCTACAGTGGATAATATTATCCAAAGATTCAGAGAATCTGGAACAATCTCTGTGCGTAAGGGTCAAGGCCGGAAAACCATACTGGATGCCCGTGATCTTCGGGCCCTTAGACGGCACTGCATCACATACAGGAATGCTACTGTAATGGAAATCACAACATGGGCTCAGGAATACTTCCAGAAAACATTGTCGGTGAACACAATCCACCGTGCCATTCGCCGTTGCCGGCTAAAACTCTATACGTCAAAAAAGAAGCCATATCTAAACATGATCCAGAAGCGCAGGCGTTTTCTCTGGGCCAAGGCTCATTTAAAATGGACTGCGGCAAAGTGGAAAACTGTTCTGTGATCAGACGAATCAAAATTTGAAGTTCTTTTTGGAAAATTGGGATGCCATGTCATCCGGACTAAAGAGGACAAGGACAACCCAAGTTGTTATCAGCGCTCCGTTCAGAAGCCTGCATCTCTGATGGTATGGGGTTGCATGAGTGCGTGTGGCATGGGCAGCTTACACATCTGGAAAGGCACCATCAATACTGAAAGGTATATCCAAGTTCTAGAACAACATATGCTCCCATCCAGACGTCGTCTCTTTCATGGAAGACCTTGCATTTTCCAACATGACAATGCCAGACCACATACTGCATCAATTACAACATCATGGCTGCGTAGAAGAAGGATCCGGGTACTGAAATGGCCAGCCTGCAGTCCAGATCTTTCACCCATAGAAAACATTTGGCGCATCATAAAGAGGAAGATGCGACAAAGAAGACCTAAGACAGTTGAGCAACTAGAAGCCTGTATTAGACAAGAATGGGACAACATTCCTATTCCTAAACTTGAGCAACTTATCTCCTCAGTCCCCAGACGTTTGCAGACTGTTATAAAAAGAGGGGATGCCACACAGTGGTAAACATGGCCTTGTCCCAACTTTTTTGAGATGTGTTGATGCCATGAAATTTGAAATCAACTTATTTTTCCCTTAAAATGATACATTTTCTCAGTTTAAACATTTGATATGTCATCTATGTTGTATTCTGAATAAAATATTGAAATTTGAAACTTCCACATCATTGCATTCTGTTTTTATTCACAATTTGTACAGTGTCCCAACTTTTTTGGAATCGGGTTTGTACATTTAAGAAAATAAATAAATAAAATAAAAATGACAAATGCATACAACAACATTTCAAAACAAAACATTTAAAAAATAAAGCTAAAAATAATTCTAAATATTAAAACAACAAAAGGTATGAGTATAATAATGATTCTAACACGTCACTAAGCCAAACACCCATGTGTATATATATATATATATTATTTCATTTCCATGTAGTATGTAGAAGTTGCGTTACTAAAATAACTCAAATTAAATAAAACTAAAACTTAAGAAAATACCTATAAAGACATAGTAAATTCAGACATAATTTAACTAAAATTAAAATAGATAAATCAAATGGCAATAGTTTATCAGTAATCCTAAAAAAAATAACACTGCCATACACACATGCTAACAAACAACAACTTCCTTACACATAGTAAGAATTGGTTATAAAAACTAAAACAGAAGTGAAACAAGTAGTAGGAAAGAGGATACATAAAAAGTGATACTTATATCCCTTGCCGGTGTCCCTGCCCGGTGGAGTCGCACAGTAGAGTCAATGGTCTTTACACTCTTCGGTCTTCTCATGAGGAGGGCTTCACACGATGGCTGCCGCGGTACAATAACCTTTTTTAAACCGTCTAACAAATCACTATTTGAATTCAGCTGAATACACTTTCATGTTTATCATAACAAATGGCCAAGCAAGCGCAGACACTGACAAGAGACGCGATACAGTACGAGACCAAACACGATTTCAGCAAGTCTTAATACAGTAAACAAAACAAGCGTTTCCAGCCCAACCAAACTTTATGGATCACTGTCCCTAAGGGCTCAATCCTCCATATTGACGATTTAGCAATCTATCACATTACCGACAACGAGTATCAGGCTGAACTCGAAATCTCGCTCTTTGTCAAACAGCATTCCTTCGTCCTCGATCCAGAATTTGAAGGAAGGAAGCCAACTCATTGATTTGATTCCAGTTGATACAGCTTTAGAAGCTATTGCTCGCCTTCCGCATCCTGGCACGCCACTTATTCGGTCTTGGTCTGCTGCTGACACAGCGCTTTGCATCTCTACTATTGTAGGATACGTTGTGACTTTGACACTGGCCTTCCTCCTACCTAAGCAAGTGAATGCCATTCTAGAGTCTTTCAACAAATGCACGTCCGGCATCCCAAGCAAGGTTCAAGGTTATTTTATTCGTCACATACTCAATTATACAGGATATAATCAGTAGTGAAATGTAAATCAGGACAGGTCCGCTCAATGGACAGTGCAAAAAAAAAATGAAACATAACAAGAGAATATATATAAATATAGATAAGAAAAAAATAAGGACTAAAATGTGCAATGAAATAAAATGTGCAATACAGTATACTGTGGACTTAATAAATAATAATATAAACAGGGATGTGCAAACAGGTTGTACCGGGTATGTACACATTAAATTGAGTCATGTAAATGTTATGAGACTGAGTTTGAGTTTACGAGCCTGATGGCCTGAGGGAAGAAGCTCCTCCTAAGTCTCTTAGTTTTTGCCATCATGCTCCTGAAGCGCTTGCCAGATGGCAGTAAAATGAAGAGACGATTACCGGGGTGATTTGAGTCCTTGATGATTTTAGCAGCTCTGCTTTTGCAGCTTTTGAGGTAGATGTCCTGCAGAGAGGGGAGAGCAGACCCTGAGATGCGCTCAGCTAAGCGCACGACTCTCTGCAGAGCTTTGCAGTCCTGATTTGTGGCGTTACTATACCACACTGAGATGCACTGAGTCAATACACTTTCTATGGCCCCTGAATAGAAAGTTTTCAGGATTGCTGGTGAGACCCTGAATTTCCTCAGCTGTCGCAGATGGTACAGTCTTTGCCTGGCTTTCTTGACCTGTGTTTGAATGTGTGCAGTCCAAGTCAGGTCCTCGGAGATGTTTACACCGAGGTACTTGAAGCTGCTCACCCTCTTCACAGGGGTCCCACTGATCATAAGAGGAGTGTAGGGCCGCTGCTGTCTCTTCCTGAAGTCTACAATCAGCTCTTTAGTTTTGCTCACATTCAGAGAGAGACAGTTGTCCTGGCACCATGATGTAAGTCTCTCTACCTCATCCAAGTATACGGTCTCATCATTGTTGGAAATGAGGCCCAGAACCACAGTATCATCAGCAAATTTAACAATAGAGGTGGAGCTGTGAGAGGACACACAGTCGTGTGTGTAGAGAAAGTAGATCAGGGGACTCAGGACTCAGCCCTGTGGGGCTCCTACGTTCAGGGTGATGGAGTTGGAGGTGAACTGGCCCATTTTCACCACTTGTGGTCTGCCGGTGAGGAAGTCTTGAATCTAGTCACAGAGTGAAGTGTTTAGGCTGAGGTCTGAGAGTTTGACAGCTAGCTTGGTGGGGACTATAAGATTGAAACCTGAGCTATAGTCAATGAATAGCAGTCTGACATGAGATAGCAGTCAATGTGTGAGAGGGACGAATGGAGGACCTGAGAGATGGCATCATCAGTAGACCTATTTGGGCGATAGGCAAACTGAAGAGGGTCCAAAGTAGCAGGGATGGAGGAGCAAATGTGTTTCTTTAAAAGTCTCTCAAAAACCTTCATGACTGTCGATGTGAGGGCAACTGGACGATAGTCATTTAGGCAAGAGGGTTTACTGTTCTTAGGCACAGGGATTATAACAGATTTTTTAAAGGAGGTGGGAACAACAGAGGTAGCGAGGGACTCATTAAAGATGGAAGTAAACAAACCAGCAAGCTGATCAGCACAGGACCTCAGAACACGGCCAGTAATCCCATCAGGTCCTGCTGCTTTCCTGACGTTCACTCTCCTTAGTTCCCTCCGAACGTCGTCCTCTGAAAAGGTGATAGCATAATCACCGCTGCTCTGTCTGCTGCTTCCTGGTGCGCTGCTCGGCAGAGTCGAGAGTTTGTATTCCGGTGTGAGGAAAATGGCGGCATGATCTGATTTGCCAAAAGCCGGCAGTGAGTGGGCTTTGTAGGCATTTTTGAGCGGAGTGTAGCAATGATCGAGTGTATTCAGTCCTCTGGTTGGACAGGATATATGTTGATGAAAGTTCGGCAAGACTTTCTTGAGGTTGGCTTTGTTAAAGTCCCCGGCGATGATGAAGGCAGCGTCAGGATGTTTGTTGTTATATCCGCTGAGCTCATCGTGGAGTTTGGACAGAGCCAAGCTAGTGTCAGCCTGTGGTGGGATGTAGACTGAAGTAATGACGATTGATGAAAATTCCCGGGGCAGATAGAATGGACGGCAGATAATGGAGAGGTGTTCCAGATGAGGCGAGCAGGAACGCGACAGAATGGAGATATTCCTGGAGTCACACCATTTCCTGTTAATAAAGAAACACACTCCACCACCTTTGGTTTTTCCGGCCTCGGCTGTTCTGTCCATCCGTAAAACAGAGAAGTTATCAGACGGCGTTACAGCGGTGTCCGGGACCGTCGGCGTGAGCCATGTTTCAGTCAAACAAAAGATGTTGCAGTCCCTGATGTCCCGTTGGAAACTTATCCTGGCTCTAAGATCGTCCATCTTATTTTCCACGGATTGGACATTAGCGAGCAGAATAATTGGTAGAGGAGGACTGTGAGCCCTTTTCCTCAGTCTGTTGCGTATTCCAGCGCGTCTCCCCCGATGTTTCTTTCGCCTCCTGCGGTTATTCAGGTGGTCGTTGTTCAACTCGTTGTTCCGAAGTATCTCCAATGGCCACGCTGGATCCGCGGATAAAGTATCCTTAATCAGGTTAGTGTAGCACTGTCCAATGTCCAAAAGTGTTCTTCTGTCATACATAATCATTGCAGACGATACACGTATCAAAAAGAGAAGTAAAAAAGTAAAAAATAGGTAAAGAAACACATAAAAAGCACAGTTCTGAGCGGAGCTAATTCACAGGCGTCTGAACTCAGCAGCGCCACCGGAAGGATATGTGGGAAGAGGTCCTGACACGATGATCATCGTCGCAGGCGACGTGCTGCGTACCATCTCAATCAGGCTCCTGAAGTCCCTCTTCAGTGTCTCCGTCTGCCGCAGCTTGGTGTCGTTAGCCCCCGTGTGAATCACAACAGCTGCAACGCTCTCATCATCCTTCAGGATAGCGGGTATCTGCGCAGAAACATCAAGAACACGAGCACCAGG
Source organism: Schizopygopsis pylzovi (assembly GCA_027422435.1). Classification (NCBI taxonomy): domain Eukaryota; kingdom Metazoa; phylum Chordata; class Actinopteri; order Cypriniformes; family Cyprinidae; genus Schizopygopsis; species Schizopygopsis pylzovi. Next base: position 30,618 of record JAPDDL010000965.1, read on the forward strand.
GAAACAGTGAGTGTGCACTTTACCTTCGGCTAACGTAGCACGAAGGTAAAGCACATTTATTTGGAATCATTCTAATTTCCCCCCTCAGATCATTTAATTTGATCCTTACTTCTAGTATTCTCTTTTGGGCCTAGTCATTTTAGGTACAAATAAGTCTTGAACTTTGAAAGTTTAAGTAAACTTATTCTACCTAATTTATTTATTACCCATTTAAATAGATTCTATTCAGACTTATTGTCAGACTTTGTTTCGCTGTGTCTTGTGTTTCCGTGCCCATATTTGGCTTTCCTGTCCCAGTTTTGCTTATTAGTTCAGTTAGTCCCAGCCGTGTGTGTTGATTATATTCCAGGTGTGTCTAGTTAGTTCTGTCTATTTATAGTCTGTTCTGCCCCATGTTTCCTGTCGGTTGTTAAACGTCATGTTGTTGTCTCCATGTGTTCCTTTGTTGGATTCTCGGATGTTTGTGGAATTAAATGATTATATTTGAAGTATCTCCTCGCCTCCTTCGTTCCATACCCCGAAGAAGCCTGACAGAACAACTGACCGATAAAATGACAACGGCTGAAGGACAGGCTTTTGTGTCTGTGGCAGGATGGTCGGGAATTGGTGAGGTATGTAGAGGAGTTTATTGAGCTTACCAACCAAGTGAGCTGGATTGACGCCTTGCTCTGTCTGTTTTCGACTGGGGCTGGATGATGACATTACCAGCTGCGATCTTTCCACATGTAGTTTTTCCCTGATCGAGCTGATTAATCTTGTCCTCTTTTTAAATGATGTGAATCTCGAGGCAGAAGAAATTCAGAGCGATCATCATCCAACCCCACCCGGAAACCATCAGACCTCACCAGCTCACCCCTCGCCAGGACCCTCCATATACCCAGCCAAATGTCCCTACCACCCACCTCTTCCCAGCACCATAGCCGTCAGCGGCCAACATAGAGCCCGCTCTATTCGAGGAGCTCACAGAGTGCACTCCTGAGCCTACTACGTTCAAAGAGCTCACATAGTCCACTCCAGAGTCCGCTCCATTCGAGGAGCTCACATTGTCCACTCCAGAGCCCGCTCCATTCGAGGAGCTCACATTGTCCACTCCAGAGCCCGCTCCGTTCGAGAAGCTCACAGAGTCCACTCCAGAGCCCCCTCCGGTCCAGGAGCTCACAGAGTCCACTCCAGAGTCCGCTCCGGTCCAGGAGCTCACAGAGTCCACTCCAGAGCCTGCTCCGGTCCAGGAGCTCACAGAGTCCACTCCAGAGCCTGCTCCGGTCCAGGAGCCCACAGAGCGCCCCCTGGCATCCGCGCTTCCAGAGCGCCACCAAGAGTGCGCGCTGCCCGAGCGTCCTTAAGTGCCCGCTCCTCACGAGCTTCCCCAGGAGTCTGCGCTGCCCGGGCGCCCCACTGAGCCCGCACTTCCTAAATGCCAGCCGGATCAAGCCCCTACTTTCCCCAAGGATTTTTTTTGGGGTGGTAGTATGGCTACTGCCGGAGAGACCAAGGCTGGGGCTGCAGACTCGAAGGCCCAGCCATGGCTTCCCGAGTCCCCTGCTCTGTCATGGCAGCCCAGGCGCCCTGCTCCGCCATGGCCTCCCGAGTCCCCGGATCCACCATGGCTGCCCAAGTCTCCTGATCCGCCATGGCCCAAGGCGGATGAATGTTATCCCTCACTACGAGTTCAAATAAATTAGAGAGACAAATCTCTTTCACCAAAAATAAATTTTTGTTGATAGTTGTGTAGCAACTGAAAACAATGCTATACTCGTAGTCGGGCATAACTGCTAGCTAGTGGACCCGATCCACTCAATTGTCTCTTTCTCTTTTCTCCTGTCCTCTCCTGCTTTCTTTCCTCTTCACTTTTCACATTTATTGGGACCTGGTTGTAAAAACCATCAATCAATTCTAAGTGAAAGAGATACACAGTCTTGTCAAAAAATAAAAAGACTAAGCATCTTTACGAATTTGATTGTAATCAAACCCTCTTTCGTTCTTCCTAGCCTCCCCACATTTGAAAACGAGATCCAAATTTTAACATCTCATGCAACGCTTAGATCAATTTTAATAGAGATAAGTGTTGCTCTTGGATTGTCGGACAACACCTAGACACCCTGTAAGGGTCAAAGGTCTGATATTAGGATTGACTCACCACACCTAATATCCGCCAGCCACTCTAAACTGTATGAAAGCCAGAGAGCTCCATGCACGACAGGTCAATTCATTTTACCACAAATGACGTCACCAGAAACTAAAGGTGAACATTCTAAAGTTAAGACAACTTAGAATAAACAAACAAATGTAATTACAAAATGTTATCGAAGAGTCAAAAAACTAAACTAAATTAGAACATCAATTTCCAAAATTGAACTAAAACCTATTCAGTTTACCAAACTAGATTGACTAGTTTGACTAGTATCCATTAGGCCATGGGGCAGCTGTGTCTTCTTCTTCTAATTAAATATAACCACCTGTACATGATGCCCTGCACCAGTACAGTAACTGTCGTGGTGTTGTCTTGTTGTTTGCTGTGTTTTTGTCTGCTTCTTCTGCCTTTGTTTTTCCAGCGCTCGACGATGTCTTCGGCTAATCACCTCGCCGATCTAAGGGGGTATGTAGGATATCAGGGACCGAATTAGACAAATTTAAGATACGATCAGAACATTGAAACCTGAGGAGCCAAAATTCCACAGAGGCCCAACAGGATGTTCGTCATAAATCTGTCCACTATACCCTAGAGCCAGCCCGTCTGAAGCAAGCTACTTTCAGTGAACAATTTGCAAAACAAAAAGGAACACTTATTGATAATTTAGGAAGGAGATTATCAAATTTGTTTTGTTAAAAAAGTTTTGTTCTTGTTTAGAAATTGTGCAGATTACAAGGACTTGCAGCACACTGATGAAATTTACCACATAACCCTTCACATTATCTATGTTTCTATCTGTATATTTTGTGTGAATCTTGGAAGTACAGGGATAAAAGAGATCAAATCTTCAAAATGTTCAAAGAAAAACTTACCTGCTTATAAAACAATCTGCTGTAGTTGCCTAATGGCACTTAAAATAAGTATTTATGAGAATAAAATATTTATATGAGTTCAGATGTAAAAGCCACTAAATGTCACCTCCATCAAACATGAGATAATGATAATGACTATACATTCATCAAATACTTTCGCTTCACATCCTCTAAATCCTAGCATCAGCCCATTAAGAAATACCGGTTTGTTAGCAGAAACCGCTAAATGTCAGTTATCTTTGTCAGCAAAAGTCCACAGAAGAACCAATTAATCAGAAGGCGCAGCGTGAACCATATCATTTCAAGATGAATGATGGTGTGCAAGTTTTTATCATGATTTGTCTATCACTACAGTGGGAATTAAATGATTTTGTGAGTAGCAAGTAAACACAACAGTGTTCCTTTTGCTGCTAAGAGGTAGACTACGAGGTTTTTGCAAAAAAATAAAAGCACACAGGACATGGACTCATTTATTGAATGTAAATGAACTGACTAAAGTGACATTTAAAAAAATACGGCATTTCAACAACTGACTAATAAACTTTTATTAAACCATTATCATTAAAGTGAATTTACTCAAAAGCATGGTAAAAAAAAAAATAATGCACACACACATTTCACACACACACATATATATGTATGAAGAGTTCAGATGCAAAAGTCTCTAAGTGCTGTCTGAAATTATCATCTAAAATAAAAAACATTATCAGGCTCCTATGTTTAGGTTCTGTAATTTTACTCTAATGGTAATGTATAGGTAATTTTCTATCCATTTGAAGTGAAATAACTGAACATAAATATAGGAGCCTGATAAAAATACTAATTTTAGAATAAAATTTCAGACGGCACTTAGAGGCTTTTGCATCTGAACTCAACAAGTAAAATAATACCTTGGAATGTCAATATTAATTCATTTTAATCTCTTTTCTTTTAGATTGCAGAATATACACAACATAGCAGAACAGCAGACATGGAGACACAACTGAATAAAATAGATGACTGGACCAAGGAGGATGTTCGCCAATGGCTCATTGATGTTGTCAAAGTCCCTCAGAAGTACGCTAACATTCTTTACAATGAAGATGTGTCAGGAGCATGTCTCCTCTCATTTGATAAAAAAGACTTGATAGATCTTGGTTGGAAGCATGGACCTGCAGTTCAAGTAATTAAAAAAGTGTCTGAGTTAAAAATTGCCTCAGAAATGTTCAGAAGCAGGGCCATACCTGATTATACGGATGCATTAGCAGGGGGCTCTACAACAGAACATTATCAGCAAGACAAAGCAGCAGTTGAAAAATTTACCTGCACATCTGCTGAAGTAGAGAAACACCCACACCCAAGCAATCAGGAAAACTGTGATGGTAAAGCAGTTGAACCCACATTGTCATGGGCCTCAGAGGACATACCAAAAGGTGCTGGTGGGGCGTTATTACATGATACAGTAAACGACTTTAAGTACAAAAAAAGGAGATGGGACAAGAAGTACACAATCAAAAACTTTGTCAAACTCGACAAAAGCAACAAATGCAAAAAATGTCAGGATGGAGACCAAAGAGCACCTGAGTCAGAGTAACATTTCAGATAACTTATTGGACGTGTCAAATAACTTTGTAAAACGTTTGTGCAAGCCCCGTCCTTTTGATGAAATTAGCACATCATTTGTATATATACAAACTGAAATACTTCCTCCTGAAACGGGTCCAAGCAATCTTATTGAGCCTGTGCATGAGTACAAGCTTATGGCAAACACAGAGAATGCTTCAGAAAAAGATATCCTTAAAAAATTCACAGAAGAAGTATTTCGGTTTGCTGCAGCATGCATGAATTCTCGAACAAATGGAACTATCCATTTTGGAGTCGGAGATAAGCCACAGTATGAACATGGACAAATTATTGGATTAGAGTTAACATCTCCTGATAAATACATTGATGAATTTGATAAACGTCTTGAGGAGCACTTTGAAGAAAACACCAATATTGCCAAGATTTGCATTAGGCCTCCCAAATTCATTCAGGTTAAATGTCTGGACAACATCAATGTGGACAAGTGGATTATTGAAGTTGATGTTGTCCCAAATTATTCTGAAACTTTGGAAAAACTTTTTTATACTGTTAGAGTAAAGGAGGAGGGGAAGAAGTGTAAAACAGAATGCCTTTTTATTCGCTCTGGGGCAAGCACCATCAATGTTCTTGCTGATAAAAATCCTAGGTCTGTTCAGGAGAAAATGAAGAAAGTAACAGATGATGTGAAGTCTTGGGCTTTGTCTAGAAAGTCAGCAGAGGAGAGGGACAGTCAGTCTATCGGACAAAGCTCTCAAGGCCAGAGACTTAAACAACTTATCACCCATGGGAGGGACATTCTAGAAAACTCTTTACAGTTTATTGTCATCACAAACAAGTGTCATGTCAGTCAAATAGAGCATCTGAGTTTTTTGAAAGAGCTTAAATTGTTTATGGTCCTTGATTTTGATCCAGAGTCCCAAAAGAATGGAACCTTTAGTTACTATCGCAAAGATCGTATGGCTAATATACACTACCCACGGTTGTACAACACTTCAGACAACATCTCTACAATTATTAGCAAACTGAACTTGTTTAAACAGACCAGCTGGGTTTTTTGTAATGGTCAAGTCAATGAAGCTGAACCAGATATGCCTTTCAGCGATGGTGATTGGTTGAAAAAACGTGCCACAGAAGTCAGTGAAATGATTTATTTAATTTGCAAGCCTGACATTATATCAAAGGAGAAATTAGTGGTTATGTTTCTACTCCACTCAGCTGTGAATGACATCTCTAGTCCAATCACTGAGACATTCTGTGCAATTTACCAAAAACTTGAAGGAGATGACAACATGCTTTGTATATGTAAAGATCTAACAGTATTTGAACAATGGAAACAGGTGGTACAAACTCGGTGTAAAATCGATATTACAAGTAAATGTATTTATGAGTTAAGTCTGAATGAGATCAATTGCACCATTCAGAAAACAAGGGAGCCTTAAACAAGTTCAATGAACAGATACCTGCCCTCTTTTGGCTCTAGTTCAGTCCTTCTTACAAAAAAGGATGAGGCTCAGATGACAGTCCTTGAAATACTTTCTGAGAATGAATGTGAAAATACAGAGATTGAAACGGAAATGGATTCTTTCATGCAATTCAAGAATAAAATAGAGGAAGACTTTTACAGAGGTGGCCAAGTGAAATGGTGGAACTTCTATCTGTCAGAAAGACCAGGGTCCATTCCATTCATAAAACGTGATAAATATGAGGAACTACACAACCTCATAACACCAACAGAGGGTTACTCATCCCCATGTGTAATAATTAACTTGTTCCATCACCCTGGCTGTGGTGGAACTACACTGGCCATGCATGTGTTGTGGAACCTGAGACGAAAATTCAGGTGTGCGGTCTTGAAAAATAATTCTGCGCAAAGTAGTAAAATAGCAGTCCAAGTCACTCAATTGCTGACCTATGGAAAAGAGGAACCATCAACGTACACACCTGTTCTCCTTTTAGTGGATAACTGGGAAGATGTTGAAGACCTTCAACGGTGCATACTCTGTGCAGCACATGAGAAAAAAAACAGGAGAGTTTGATGGTGATCATCCTTAACTGTGAGAGATCACAGTTTCCGAGTGAGAGCTCAAGAAAGAGCAGAATTGACAATGTTTTCATCACCAACAAACTATCCACAAAGGAGCAGAGCTTTTTCCAGATGAAGCTGAAGGAGCTCAAAGGTCATCATGAAAAACCTGAAACATTCTATGCCTTTATGATCATGACTAAGGGCTTCAGTGAAAAATACATAGAAAACCTTGTATGCAACATTCTAAAGGACCTTGATGTCTCAAAAAAGGAAGGGCAGTTACTCTCTTTCTTAGCACTGTTAAATACATATGTACACGGCTCATGTATTTCATTGTCATTATGTGAGGAACTTGTTGGAATCAAGAATCTTTGGAAGCAGGAAACATTGGAAAAAAAAATGAATCCTTATTCAACCTTGCTTATCTCTTTCAATGTTGAGGAATGTGGCACTTATCAAGCAGTTCGCTTCCTGCACCAAATGATTGCAGAAAACTGCCTCAAAGTCCTAATAAGTAAGCACAATCTTAAACTCAGTGAAATAACAACCAACTTACTGCATTGCAACCAACTGTACAAATCTGGTATGGGCAAAGATATACTCATTCAAAGTATTTTGAGTATGCTGATCACCCGTCAAAGAAAGGAACTTGGTGATGACAAAGACACACTCTTTTCTCCTTTGATTGAAGAAATGCCTTTGGCAGAGAGCAAAGACGTTTTAACACTTGCCACAAAAAGATTTGACAAAAATGCAACAGTGCCTCAGGCTCTAGCGAGACACTTCTACCTGAAAGAGAAAGATTTCACCTCTGCTTTGCAATGGGCACAGGATGCAAGACAAAAGGAATACAACTCTTATATCGCTGACACTTTGGGACAGGTTTACAAAAGTCACTTGAAACTTATGTATGAAACGGAGCAGGAAAATGAACTCACTCCAGAGGAGTTAGATAAATGTTTGCAGTTGGCTGTCAATGCCACTATGGCATTCAAAGATTCACAGGATCTTGCAAAGAAGGATGACCAGATGGATTCCCTTGATCAACCAATCAGGAAAAGGCAAAGGACTTACAATACATCTGGCTATGTTAGCGAGATTGATGTTGCAATGATCGTCTTTGATGTTCTAGAGAAAAAATTTAGAAAACATGATGTTTATCAATGGGAGACATTATTACGTTTCCTAAAAAATGGTACTTCTCTTCACAGTTATCGTGAGACCGATCAGAGGACTGCTGAATTCATTCCCGTGCTAATAAACCACGAAAAATATTTATTCTCTTTGAAACCAAGAATGAAAGACATTTTTGAGTTTTATGAAAACTACTTCACCTACCTTAAACCTAGGTCGATTGAAAGAGAAACGGCTGAGGACAGAAACAAGAGAAAAGTTTCAGAACTCTTCAAAAAATATGTTAAATTATTCTGTCAGTCTGGAGAAGAGAAAGAAATGGAGAGAGCAAGTCAACCAAATCTTAGTTTAGGACAGAAGTTGGAGGACTACAGATGCTATTTGGAAGAAAAGCGTGCCAATACATTTGCTGGGTTGCTACAATGTCTAACCGAAAAAAATGGATCTCAAATGGAACTCATTTTAAAGAAATGGCAGTTCATTTCTGAAAATTCTAAGAATTACATCAACCAAGTGAATTTCATCTTGTCAAACATTGTTCTCTACTGTGTTAAGCCTAGGTCACCAATCCTAAAGAGGTTTAATGAGCTTCTGCAACTTCTGAATATTGTCCTCCAAGAGAAGGGCACGTATTCAGACTATACTGAGGCCTACTACCTTGCAATGTTATTGCTATGGCCAGGAAAGGAGAGCAACAGGGATAACACAACATTGTCGAAAAACATATGCACATATGTTACATCTACAAAGAAATCCTTTCATCGGCGCTTCTCCCATTTGTTCCCAGCAAAAAGTGCCATTGCACACTTCTACCTGGGAAAATCCAAAGAACTGAAAAGGGTAATCCATAAAGCAAAGCTAGATCAGGTGGTAGACAAAGAAAAACACCCTAATATCCACCAACTATGGCAGAGCGGAGCAATATGGAGAGAAAAAGAGGTGCAAAACTTACTTCAGAGAGTTAAGGGAAAAACAGAAAATGGTGTCATATATGTTCACTATGGTGGGAATCTTAGAATTCCTGTGCGGCCAGTTTATCTGGGTGGTCTTCGAAGTGGATGTAGCATGGAGGAGGTGTCCTTTTTCTAAGGCTTCACAATGGAGGGACCAGTAGCTTATGACATCAAGTACACTACAGATATTTAAGTTTTAACACTACCAACTTAAAGCCTCCACGACAAACATTAGTTTCTACAGTGGCCATTTGAATACTGCAACTTAAAGGGGTTGTGTTATTGTTGTGCTAGTTTTCATTATTGTACATTAGTGGTTGTTTTTGTTTGTTTTTGTTGGCCACACTCAAACCTGAAGATTTCTGATTGTGTGTTACTTTATAGAATTTATATATAAAATTTCATTTAATTATAGAAATCTTCATTGTATTGATTGATACAGAGTGCTTTTGACTGGATTACTATCTGATAGGTTCTTAATGAAATTTTTAATGAACGAAAAGTGATTTTTTTTCTTTATTAGGCCTCTGAGACAATGTTAAAATTGGACATTGTAATATGGTTTATTTTAACATATTTTAAATGTTTCATGTTCTCTTGCTTTCACAATGATAAATACATTATGGGTAGATTACATGCCTATCTATAGCTTAGAATATAGATGTTTTGTCCCTAATCTACAAAATAATTGTACTGTATGAGCATCTTTTTACCAATTTTTTCATTACTGTAATTATTGTTTACAAATTTTCTCATGTCATATTTCACAGCTTATTGATATTAAACAACAAAATACCAATGTTAGGTTTAGTATTTACTTTTTGTCAGCCCATACAAGTATAGGTTTGATTATAATTGTGGGGGCAAAATGTTTGATAATGTCATTAATATTGTTGAAGAATAGTGTTTAACTGAAAACATAACTAGAGACTTGTTTAGTAAGATTTTATCAGAAAATATTTTAGAATTTGTATCATGCAATTTAAAACATTTTAACTGCTTAATTATTGTTTGCCTGGTTTTTATTTTGTGTTTATTTTACTCTTGTATTATTGTAACTCAGTTTTTGCTATGAAGATAGCCTTCGATACTGACAGAACTGAACACATGACTTGTATTATGAACTGCTGTTATATGGACATTATTTTGTTGTCAGAAGATGGTCTTCCCCAGTGAGTCTCAGTCACCTCTGACTGATTAAAGGATGTATTTAAATTGTAACCTTGAAACATGCATTGTTCTACTTTGAAATGATAAGTATTGTGAAAAGTATTATACTTACACAACATTTAACCATTGTTTTACTATATTAAAACTGTAGCAAGCATGATTGTAGTAACCATGTTTTTTTTTTTGTTTTTTTTTGTTCAAATCATGGTTTTGATGCCGTATTCTACTATAGTAATGTTGTCGTAATACTTCAGTAATACTGTGGTAACCATAACTTAGTAACCATAGTTTTGAAATCACGCTAAATGTTGTAATTATTGTTTTACTGCAAATGCTGTAGTAATGGTTATTTTTGTACTTACTATGGTTTTACTGCAACAGTCATAGTTAAACCATGGAGATTGTAGTAAAACTATGGTTGATTTTGATTTTACTGCAAATACTGTAGTAAAACCATACACATAATCGTGAATGATCCACTTCTGATCAAAGCATCTGGTAAATTTAAATGTATTTGTACATGTAATATGAAATAAATGAAGATATTTTCTTGAGAGTGGTGTGTATTGTTTTATTATAGACCAGCAGCGGCAGCCGCGGGTGGTCCGTAACGATGAGCAACCATGTCCCACGTAAAGTGTGGTGGCTTCTGCTACGAAAAATCAGTCTCAAAGTCTTGGGTTTTTGATACCAGAGTATAGACTTTATTATCAGTGATAATGAAGCCTGAGAGACCCTGCAGAGAATCTCCCGAGTCTGTGTCTGCACACTCTTATATAGTGTTTCCTTTAAGGTGTGTTCCATACATTTCCTATACCATTGTCATTGTTTATCTTCTTTTGGCTGTGCCTCCATCTGCTTCCTGGATTAGATAATAGGCCTCAATTTATGTTAGTTACACCATACGTCAGCACATTCCATTCTTCTGCAAGCCTCTACCAGTGGTGGACAAAGTACACAGATCAAGTACTTGAGTAAAAGTACAGATACGTATAATAAAATATTACTCCAGTAAAAGTAAAAGTACTGCTTTTTCAATTTTACTCGAGTGAAAGTACAAAAGTACTCAATTTTTTATGTACTTAAGTAAAAAAGTACTGATAGACAGATTTATTTTGCAATTTTATATAGACTACTTTATTTAATTTTATATTAGCACATATTTTTATAATCATACTGCCCAAAATACCTGGGTTTTTCCCAAAATAACCACTATATAGAGTCAAGATATATATTTTGTTTATATGGACTACGTTGATGAGAGTGATGTAGTAATGTTCACTGTGAAGCTTACACTGTCATGTACCTGAGAGAAAACAGATTTCACCATCTAATTTTCACCAGTAAGAAAAAAGTGTTTTAGAACTTGTTGTTTTGCAGAACGTCAGTTATATATGACATGAGAATTAGGCCTGAAATTAGGAAGAACATTTGAAGGAAAATCTAATTATATTTTCATAATGATTTTTTTTTCTTCTCAAACCTTGTCTGTGGTGTAAAAACACCCCTGGCCAAATGCCCCCAGAGGGCATCACTTCCCACTCTGATAATTACTGTAGTTACTATGTTCTGAACATCACATCCTTTCTTTTTCCCTCAGATGGAATCTATCTAGGTGGCTGAATAAAGATATTTGGACTTTATTTCAAAAAATTTCCTCAACTTAGCACCAGCAAGCTTGTTAGCTAGACAGTTAGCATCAGCTAACAATATTTACTTATTTTCAGTATGGTTATGAATAAACATTCATATCTGTCTACTCGGCTAGTTGATCTAAACAATATAAAAATGTATACTGTTGATAAACAATATAAAAACAGACGTCACATAGGTCTAAATGCATAGCATTTTAATAAAACTGCTAACGTTACAGCAGCGGGGAATATGAACGTGCATGAGTTATTTTATTTTATCGGTGTTATTTTAATGTTTTGTTTTTTGACCTAAAACATAACGTTAGAGACACTGATGTTGATCTGTCTGCATTCAAGCATTTCAGCGGGCTTAAATAGATCACCCTTTACAGCAGATTTAGTTAAACAACTGACAGTTTTGACCTAAATATTATTTTCAGTTACAATAATTAATCCTAAAATTCGACATTAGTAACGTACTTTTCACAGCATCAGTAGCGCGCGCTCACGAGATCTCCCGGTTCTTTACTTGTGAGTTCAGTTCACTGAAGAAGACTCGCTCTAAACGGATCATTTGAATCAGTGAGTTTTCGACTCGAGAACAGCTGCAATCGGATCATTCAGATTTGTGAATGAATCGTTTGTTGCGATTTGCGAACCGATTGAACAGGTTCATTGAAAAGATTCAGTTTGTTCATGAATCATACACCGCTTCTGCGTCTCGGAGCACGTGATGTATTATAAGGAGTAACGATATGTTTTATGAAATGTAGTGAAATAAAAAGTACGATCTTATGCTTTGGAATGTAGTGAAGTAAAAGTAAAAGTTACTCAAAATAAAACTACTCCAGTAAAGTACAGATACTTGAAAAATGTACTTAAGTACAGTAACGAAGTAGTTGTACTTCGTTACTGACCACCACTGGACTCACACAGGCAGATACAATTTTATAATAGTAGAATAACTTGATACATAAATGGCTATATTCACATTGATTACACTTGATTCATTTATATTTTGATTAATAAAACTCTTCTACATTCCCCCCTTTGAGACTTATTAAGTCTCACCTTTACTTGTCTTTCTCAGAGTGCAGTTTCATAATTCAGTCTCATCAGTTATTACAACCTAGTGACCAAATTAATCACACAGCTTTATCACCAATGACTAGATTATGTAAGAGCACACTTGCGGAGCCGCAGGACCAAACCTCTCCCCCCACCCTTGACTAGGAAGGAGTAAAAGATCCTGTCTCCCTAATCTCTCATTTAAGATAAAAAAATGCAGAATCATGAGCGTGCGATTGGTTCATCACTTGCCTGTGGTTGTCAAAGTTATACAACAGAAATAAAAATTCAAAACACATAACATATCACACAAATATAGCATAGTTGATCTTCAACCCAGACACTTTGCGCATCGTAGAGGGCCACCCTTGGGCAGAGGTTAGGATAGCACATACACCCAGGGTATGGTTCATCTTTATACTTCTGCTTCGTCCTTAGTTGAGGTACTAGAATATCCATAATTTGTCAATGTTTGTGACTTACTGTTGGGTGTATAAGGCCAGTCCGTGTAATGTACATTTTGGTTACTCTTCAAATTCAACTTTTCATCATCTTGACATCTTAGCATTTCCATTTGCCTAGCTGTGGCTTTGATAACTAGTGACCTGAGTATAGGAAGCACACAGCAAAACAGTAATCCTCCTATTAATACTGCAACTCCTAAAAACATTCCTAATTTACATTTATCAGATGCTTTTATCCAAAGCGACTTACAATTGCATTCAGGTTATACATTTTCATTAGTATGTGTGATCCCTGGGAATCGAACCCACAACCTTTTGCGCTGCTGACGCAATGCTCTACCACTGAGCCACACAGGAACATTTAATTTAGCTAAACATGCCCCCCATGCTCCTAGCTTTAAATCAAACCAATCCCACATTTTATTATGAAGTCAAGTCAAGTCAAGTTGAGCTTTATTGTCATTCCACTACATGTGTGGACATACAATGGAACGAAATGTTGTGCCTCCCAGGACCACGGTGCTGCATGATTACAGACATACAACAATGACGTAAAACAGTATAAACTTATACATGGTCCATGTTTCAGGAGGTAGGGGGTTTGTATGGGGTTTCAGAGAGTGGCGGTGTGAGTTCAGTTCAGGGCTCTCACAGCCTGGGGGAAAAAGCTGTTGAGCAGTCTGGTGGAGCGGGCTCTGATGCTCCGGTACCGTCTTCCTGATGGTAGGAGCTGGTTGCGACTGTGGGAAGGATGGGTGAGGTCCTTCACGATACTATTTGCTTTACTGAAGCATATCCAGGAGGGAGGGGAGAGAGGCACCGATGATTTTTGCAGCTGTGTTCACTGTCCGCTGGAGGGTCTTGCGGTCCGCTGCACTACAGTTCCTGTACCAGACAGTGATGCAGCTGGTCAGCATGCTCTCAATGGATCCCCAGTTGAAGGTGGTGAGGATGGGTGAAGGGAAACTTGCTCTTTTCAGCTGGCGGAGAAAGTGTAGGCGCTGTTGTGCCTTCTTGGAGATTGACATGGTGTTGGTGGTCCAGGTGAGGTCCTCTGTGATGTGCACCCCCAGGAATTTAGTGCTGCTGACTCTCTCCACAGTTGAGCTGTCGATGGTCAGTGGGGGGTGGTCAACAGAGTTTCTCCTGAAGTCCATCACAACCTCCTTTGTCTTCCCCACATTGAGGGACAGGTTGTAAGCACCACACCATTCAGCCATCTGTGCCACTTCCTCTCTGTAGTGCGTTTCATCGTTGTTGCTGATGAGACCTACCACTGATGTGTCATCGGCAAACTTGATGATGTGGTTGGAGCTGAACTTGGCAGTGCAGTCGTGGTTCAGCAGCGTGAAGAGCAGCGGGCTGAGCACACAGCCTTGTAGGGCACCTGTGCTCAGTGTGGTAGTGCTCAAGGTGTTGCGGCCGACATGGACTGACTGATCTTCCGGATAGAAGTCCAGAATCCAATTACAGATGGAATTGTTGAGGCCCAGCAGGTTTAATTTATTGATGAGCTGTTGTGGGATTATTGTGTTGAATGCTGAGCTGAAGTCGATGAACAGCATTCTAACATAGGAATCTTTATTTTCTAAGTGGGTAAGAGCCAGTTGGAGGGTGTAGGAAATTGGATCATCCATAGAGCGGTTTGGGCGGTATGCAAACTGGAGAGGATCAAGTATGTTGGGGAGGCTGGTTTTCATGTTGTGCATGACTAGCCTCTCAAAGCACTTCATTATGATTGGAGCCAGTGCTATGGGACGGTAGTCGTTTAGACAGGACACAGGTGATTTCTTTGGTACCGGTATGATTGTTGTGGATTTGAGACATGTGGGGATGACTGCCTGGCTCAGCGAGGTTAGGACATCTGTCAGCTGTTCAGCACAGTCTTTCAGTACACGGCCAGGTATGTTGTCAGGACCCGCAGCCTTACATGGGTTAATCCTAGATAGGGTCTTCCTTACGTCGGCTGGAGACAGACAGAGCGCCTGATCGTTGGGTCAACCAAGGTATCAACCAAAGTATCTGTCCCAGCATTAGTTTTAAGTTCAATAATTATTATTTTTTATTTGGTCATTACTTCAGTGAATGCTCCTTCTGGAGCAGTATTATTTGGTTTAAAAGTACAGCATTGATCCCCAAACATAACACACACCCCCTTTCTCATATAGCAAATAATCCAAAGATATTCTGTTTTGCCATGTCATTCTGCTTGTTGCATCTAATTGTTCTCCTAAAAGTTATAAGGCATCATCAGTGTAATTAATAAATCTTTGCTGATTGTAATATATGTAATTGATCCATTCTGTATTTTTATTTTGCGTAATCCAAACAAATATGGATTCAAACTCTGATTTGACTTCATCTCTTGCTTTAAATTCATAAGGCATACCTCTTGGTTGACCAATTGAATCTATATAAACTGCAGGGTCTTTTTCATAGGCTATTTTAGATCTGGATTTTTCTTCATTTGTTGCTTCCTCTTCTAGAGAGATGTGGCTCATTTTATGTGTCAGCATAACCCTAGTACAAAATGCTGACAATTTTTCTGGTAATGTTGTCAAGAGGCCATATTCTAATTCACACATCCACCATATGCCAATGCAATATCAATTTAATCAAATATATGTGGTGGGCCTTCTTTTATTACTAAATAGTAATCTTTACATCGTGATATTTTTCATATTTTGCGGCATTTCCATTCAAATCTTCCTACATCAGTATTTCCCTTCTTCTCATAACATTCAAATTCCTGATCTGCCATTAATTGTATTTTTCATTTTGGCTTTTGTATTTTCTTTTCCGTACTATTTGTATGGGTACGTATGCACTGTAATTGAGTCGCTTCTCTGTAGTTTGTGGTGGATTGGAGAAACTGGCACCATTATGGACAAAATGCAATTTTTTTTGTTACAGTTTCTAAAGACTTTTATCTCTCTTTCCCTTTTTCTATAAAGCATTTACCTCCCAATTTCACTACATCTAACCCCATTGCATTAGATAGTCCTTGACATTTCTTAAACCATTCATCGTGAAATATTCTACAACTAGAACTGTGTATAGGTATTGGTACAATATATAAAATTGGTCTGGCTTCAAAGAAAACTATGCAATTTTCCCATTTCTCTTTTTCTGCTGTGTAATTTACCCATTTATACCAATTATTGTTTTCTGCCTTTTCCTATAATATATCTAAATTACCCTTTTTCTTAAAAGTGATATTATGATTGTCATCTCCAATGTGTCTATTTTGTCTAGATAGTTTTTCCTCTTCCTCTAGTTCTTGCTCTTTTTGGATTAAGTAAAGAACTGCTAGATTCACCGAGGATTCAAAAGTCAATTCTGGGGAAGTCTGGGTGCTGTTGGTTATAGCTTGAGTTTGCCAAATGAGATGCATTAAGCATGTGATTATCAGATATGTTATCAGACTTATTATTTCTCTTCTCCTGTTTGTCTGACAGAAGAATGTGAGCTACTTGTAAATCTGTTTTTGAGCTTTCCTCAGTGTGTACTTCATCTTGTGTCACTGGTCCTTCCTCATCACTTTCTCATGAATTATCTGCTTATCTGTTTTCTTCTCTTTCCGTCCGTACTTTGGGAACTCTAGTACAGCGGTTTAGATGAGACCAAGTTGTACTTCCCTAAACTTGGATTCTTGTTGGAGTAGCTCTCACCACTTTGTAGGGTCCCTCTCTCCTGGGCTCATTCCACTTTCTCAAAAATACCCTCAGATATACTTGATCTCCTGGAACAATTTGACATTCCGACTCTGTTTCCTCACAGGGCTCTATTTTGTTTCCTGTAAATAGATAGCTTTATAAATGGCAGTTAATTTCTTCATATAAGATCGAAGTTCCATTTGCAATTGCTCTAAAAAGGAGGTCCTTTGTAGGGACCTCTACAATATGGCACAGGCATGGGTAGACCCGTAAGCATTTCATGCGGTGTCAAGTGCATGTTTCTGTTAGTTTGCATGCAATAGCTCATTAGTGCAAAAGGTAATACATCAATCCAGTTAAGTTTAGTAATTTCACATATTTTGTTTAGTTTGGCCTTGAGGGTTCCATTCAATCTCTCTACCGTTCCTTATGATTGTGGATGGTAAATGCACCCTACTCTCGGCTTTATTCTCAATTGTTGCAGTACTTGTTTTACAGTTCATTTGTGTGAATGCTGATACATTATCTGAACTTATTTCTGATGGTATTCCAAATCTAGGAATGACTTCTCTTAAATTTAATTACTGTTCCTGCTCCCTGATCTGCTGATGGTACTGCCTCCACCCATCTGCTAAATCTGTCTAGAACCACAAGCATGTATCTTTTGCCTTGTACTCGCTTTATCCACATAATCCATTACCAAATGCTTGAATGGTCCTTCTGATTCTGATATATGGCCTATTAGTGTCGTTATTCCTTTCCTCACATTGTTTTTGGTACAAACTTCACATGTGGCCAGATATTCATCTACCATTGCATGTAAATAAGGAAACCAGTATCCTTGCTTTTTAATTTTCCTTATCACTTCCCCCCTTACGCAATGGTCAAAACCATGTGCATCTGAAATGAGAATATTCAAAAGTGAAGTTGGGGCAACAGTTTGCCCTTCATGTGTATGCCAAATATCTTGCGTGTCTTTTTTGGCTCCCCTTTTGTGCCACATTGAGTGCTCATAAGGGCCCGCTTGTTGTTGAATTCGAATAATATCATCCAACTGAGGTTGAGGTTCTGTAAGTACTACAGGTGTTAATACTGCTACCTGACATCCTAAGGCTTTTTTAGCTTCCAAATCCAAATCTGCTGCATTGGTTCCCTTAATGACAAAATAATTTCCTTTTTTATGAGCCTGACACTTGATTATAGCTAGTCGTTTGGTAGCATCATAGCAGAAATTAATTGACCTATTTTTTCAGCATGTTGGATGGGAGTCCAATCGCTCTTTTTAAAACCTATTTGCTTCCATACTGTTTACAGGGGCGTCTGGGATGAGGACTGGTCTCCTGAAGGCATCAAAACGAGCTTCACGATGTAAATGGAAGAAAAAATAATCCGCCATGTTACAGAGATGCAGAGGCAACTTTTCCAGAAAAGAGAAATGGACAGGCTCAGAAAAATGGTTGCTTAAGAATTGGGCCTGTTCAGTTGGCTTAATTTGTATTTTTTTAATTTTATAAAAACATTTAAGAATTAATTTTTTAGTTTTGTTAATGGTGTTTTAATTTTTGTATTGTAATGTTTTAATACATAATATAGCATGCCTTTGAAACACACTGTAGCTTGCCATTGTGTAGTAGTATATTGCACAACACAAATATATATCCTTATATTCACGTACTCTACATGTAAATGTAAATATTTTTAGACCTTTGACATATTTCATGTTTCTTCCACTTTGTTTCGGTTGTTATTTCTTTTGAACATTAAAAACTTTGTGTAGCAATGGTTTTTTTCCAAATCCCATTATTATTCAATAATTTCATAAATACATACATGAATTGAAACGAATTTACATTTGAAATGCAGAACACTGGCTTTGCCTGAACGTCGTTGTCTCAAGTTGTCCAGCAGAGGGCAGCATATTCTTTTTTTTTTTTTTTTTATCTGAAGACCCTCCCGAATCTGTTCTGTTATCACCTAAAGTTTATTATAGATGCAGATTATTAAATGAGGAGCACCGTGTCTGTCCGACCATCTTTATAGAAAGACAGGGTGCCAAACAACACCACTGGCCTTCAGTCTAAAAGGAAATGCACTTGTGTTTTGCTGTGAGGGGAGAACATTATAGTGGCTCTGAAGAAGTGAACACTAGTGTTAGATGAATATATTATAAGGCCATTAGGGAAGAATACTAGTTCCCATCCCCCTCTATGACGTTGTGCTTTCGATCAAACCTGTAGTTTTGCAACGCTGTTCATTTGGTGACAGGATTTGATCGCTCTTCTGCTCATCAAGGTAACAGATTAATTGTTCATTTGTACATATTTGCATGATATTACAAGTTGTGCCTGTACATATACATTCACTTCTTCTTTGAGAAAATTAACTTTTATTTTTAAATGCGAATAGCTCATTTGTGGTACTCACTGGCTTTTGCACATCACACAAAGAAATCAAACACACTTTTTAAAAGTACTATTCATGTAATCATTGAAAAGTGTAAGAATGTAGCTCAGGTTAATAAATCTGTCAATTTACCAATCTTACTGTTTAACACTGTATAGCTGCTTTAACACAGTCTAATGTTATAAGCCTATATTAATAAAGGTGACATGACTTGAAGATAA
>JAPDDL010000831.1:0-48696 GCA_027422435.1 Schizopygopsis pylzovi
ATTAGTAATATACATTAAGAACTTCGTTTGGACAACTTTAAAGGCAATTTTCTCAATATTTTGATATATTTTATTTTGTACCCTCAGATATTCAAATAGTTGTTTCTCACCCAAATATTGTCCTATTATCCTAACAAACCATATATCAATATAAATCTTATTTATTCAGCTTTCAGATGATGTATACATCTCAATAAAAAAACTAACCCTTATTGATTGATCCAGGTTCACATTGTGTTTCCTGCATAATGCATATACAGTAGTTTTGACTAATATCCCTATCGCTCGTGACTGACAAATGTGTTGAAAGTATGGTCAGATTTAAAATTTCAAAGCTTCAGATGGATTTAAACAAGTTTTTGACCACCACTGAGTTCAAATTTAGCTCATATTGATAGTAATGTATTATTTGAACAGCAGGATGGCGAAATAAATAATAACAGATTAGAAGCTTACTTCTACATAGGACCCAGTCACATAACCACACGAATTATATTTTAAAATAAATTAATAAAGTAAAATTAATAAATAAATAAAACTAATTAAACGGAATTACTTCGTAATGAGGACTGTCTTCAACCTCGACAAATTAATAGATAGTATTTTAATTTAGGATCATAACTGCATTAACATTGCGTTTGACTAGCATATGGCCTCACTGTTTGAACGTTAGTAAATCATTTTCCAAATGTATTTGTTTGTTTGCGTCGTCAGTCAATAAGGCGATTGTAGACTGCAACAGCAAAACTGATCTCAAATCAGCAAAGCGTCTGTTTCCAGCCGGCCAATGGAGGGCTCGTGTAAGCATCACGTGCCTAAACACGGAAGTGTTAGAAGCATGCACAGTCGGGAGACTGACCTAGACCAGTAAATAGATTCATAAATGTAATAGATTTAGTAAAATAAGATAGATGAATTGCTAGTAAGTACACCAAACAGAGCAATGCCTCTAGTTCCGGCGAACCAGCCGCAGCTGATCCGCTCGAGTCAGAAGGATGAATACTATCAGAACAACCTGACAAACAACGCCAATGAGCTCTTCCACACATTTGCTGGTAAACAGCTCACAAACACATTAAATACAGCAATTTGAGTTATTTAATGCATATTTTACATTGCAGATTATTTCCAATTTATTCACACCTATAACTACTCATACCAATCAACATGTCTTCTACCAAAACAGTCATAATTTAGTATTTAGAACTTTTACAATTTTATATTTATTTTGTAAGTGTGCCTTTCCATCTTTTCAAACTAAAAAAGGTGTTGACTGACTGAACCATTTGCACATAGAAAGAGAAACATACATTTGGGAGATTATACTGATATGATATACACTTAGGTCCATGCATATTTGGACTCTATATTTGGAAATTATCATAATTTTGGCTCTGTTTTGCACCATAATATAATTAAAATGAAGCAATCTAGATTATATATTTTTTTATCCACACAGTATACATACTACATAATGCAAGAGTAATGTACTATTCTGGATTTTTATTGAGGTTCCAGACGTTGGCTTCAGTGGAGAAAGGAAATTGAATTACTGTCTGATCTGACGTACTATGTCTTAACAACTTTATCTGGTGAGTTATTCTCTTGCATTGCAGCACTGCTGATGTGTTCCTCATATGAGGGTTTGTTGAATTTGAGAGTCCTGTTTTGTGGTCCGTTTCTTTAGGCTATCAGACGCTGGGCGAGGAGTATGTCAGCATCATCCAGGTGGACCCCAGCAAGAGAAGAATCCCCTCATGGATGCGCAGAACCACGCTCATCTTCATCCACACGTTTGTGCCTTATCTTTTGGACAAGGTCTTGATCTGCATTGAGAATGAGCTGGAAGCAGAAGCGCCTCAGACGAGCAGAACGTGGAGGCCGTGGTCAAATGTGCGGCTGTGGATTCAGAGAGCTGTAGGGATGCTGACGGAGTCTCAGAAGAAGTCTCTGATTCCGCTCGTATTTGGCCTGCAGCAGGGGATTACACTGCTGTACAGACTACATGTGGCTGTCTTTTACATCACCGGAGCCTTTTACCACATTGGCAAAAGAGCTGCAGGTGTTAGTTATGTAAGTATTTGCTCTTTAATTATTATAAAATCAGTATTGTGGAATAAAATCCTTAATATTGTATTAATAATGCACAGTAGTACAGTAGGGGTTTATGCATCCTTGCTGAATAACCGTATACATTTTTATCTGGGAGAAAAAATACTGACCCCAAATGTTTTAACAATAGTATACATGGCATTACTGAAATGATCTGTGTGAATGTGTTTTCTCTAGCTGAGAGTGGGAAATGTGTCTGGCGATGACCCGTGGATCAGTAACAGTTACCGTCTGCTGGGGGCTTTGTCTCTGCTGCAGCTGGGCATCACTCTCACACTGCAGTTTAACAACCTCAGGCAGAAGCAGAGAGCTCGACACGAGTGGAAACAGCACAGAAACCTGCTCCCCAGGTACTGCTCTATACAGGCATGGCCTACATTTGACAAAGCTTTTTCATAAACACACTTTTTTAATAGAAAACGATACCTGTAGTGCCCCAAGGCTTGTTCCTTCCACTGCAATTTCTTCTGCGGGTCCAATAATTGAACTTTTTTATAATTTAACTGTATTTATTTTTCAGCTGTAATAGTTCATTAAAAAAAATTGTAACACTTTAGAATAGGGAACACTTATTAACTATCAACTATGACTTTTCCCTCAATAAACTCATAATTTACTGCTTATTAATAGTTAGTAAGGTAGTTGTTAAGTTTAGGTATTGGGGAGGATTAGGAATGTAGAATAAGGTCATGCAGAATAAGTCATTAATATGTGCTTAGTTACTACTAATAAATGGTTAATATTCTATTAATATGCATGCTAATTAGCAACTATTTAAGAGACCCTAAAATAAAGTTTTACCAAAAAAAAAAAATATATATATATATATTGATGGATGGATAGATAGTGCCTCCACTAACTTGGTAAATATGATCCTTTATTAAAAAAATTATAACATTTCATTGAAGTACAACAACTGAAAGTAGGGATAAAATCTCATGATGAAATTGTTTTTCTCCAATGCATGTTGGCCACAGTTATTGGCACCCCTTGAAATTATTATGAGTAAAATATATCTGAAGTATATTCATATTTTTTTTTTTTTAGCACACCAGGGTGACTAGGAGCATGACATTGTCCAGCATGACTTTATGTTCCACACTATTATAAATATGAGGAACACAGAAGCCAGATTTCCTTAATCATCCATCACAAGGAGTAAAACCAAAGCATATACAGTGCTCAGCGTAAATGAGTACACCCCCTTTGAAAATTAACATTTTAAACAATATCTCAATGAACACAAAAACATTTTCCAAAATGTTGACAAGACTACGTTTTATATAACATCTGTTTAACTTATACCATGAAAGTAGGGTTAATAATATAACTTAGAGAACAAAATTATTAGATTTACTCAAATTAGGGTGATGCAAAAATGAGTACACCCCACTGAAAGTCTCTGGAGCAAAGATACATTTTAGACTACAAATGTCTAATTTAACAAGAATTCAACCACAGGCGAGTCTAATGATTCATTACACAGGTGACAGTTGACTATAAAAGGGTGTACTTAAAGAAAACCCCTTCCCATTTCATGCTGTCAGCAATGGCACCACATGGAAGAAAAATGTCTCAAGATAACATTGAAAGAAAGAAAGAAAATAATTTAGTTACACAAGAAAGTTGAAGGCTACAAGAAAATCAGCAAAGCTTTACTTATCAGTCAGAATACTGTAGCAAAAGTGGTACAAACATTTAAAAAAGATGGAACTGCAACCATCTCACAGAGACGTCCAGGTCGTCCACGGAAGTTAACACCTCGTCAGGAGCATCTTCTGATGAGAAGGGTTGAAGAAAATCGACATGCAAGTTCACTGCAGTTATCTAAAGAAGTAGAAAGCCAAACTGGGGTGACTATTTCCCATGACACAATACGGTGTACACTGCAGAGGAATGGCATGCATGGGTGCCGTCCACGAAAGAAGCCTCTCCTAAAGCCCAGGCACAAAAAAGCCCGCCTAGAGTTTGCCAGGGCCCATGCTGACAAAGATGAAGACTACTGGGACACTATACTCTGGAGTGATGAGACCAAGATAAATGTTTTTGGAACTGATGGATTCAAAACTTAATGGCGTCGCAAAAGGTGAGGAATACAAAGAAAAATGCATGGTACCTACAATGAAACATGGTGGTGGCAGTGTCCTTATGTGGGGCTGCATGAGTGCTGCTGGTGTCGGGGAGCTGCATGTCATTGATGGCATCATGAATTCACAAATGTACTGCTCTATACTGAAAGAGAAGATGCTACCATCACTCCGTGCCCTTGGTCGTCGTGCACTTTTCCAACATGACAATGATCCTAAACACACATCTAAGGCCACTGTTGGATTTCTGAAGAAGAACAGGGTGAAAGTGATTCAGTGGCCAAGTATGTCTCCTGATCTGAACCCAATCGAACACCTATGGGGAATTCTGAAGAGACAAGTTGAGCATCACTCTCCATCCAGCATCCAATCTCTAAAAGAGGTCATTCTTGAAGAATGGACAAAGACAGATTTGGCAAAATGTCGCCAACTTGTTCATTCCATGCCTAGAAGACTTGGTGCTGTCATTAAAAATCATGGAGGCCATACAAAATACTAGATTTAGTAGTATTTGTTGTGGGGTGTACTCATTTTTGCATCACCCTAATTTGAGTAAAACTGAAAAATGTGTAATCTAAGTTATATTATTAACCTTACTTTCATGTTATAAGTTAAACAGATGTTATATTAAACTAAGTCTTGTCAACATTTTGGAAATGGTTTTTGTGTTCATTGAGGTATTGTTTAAAATTTTACTTTTCAAAGGGGGTGTACTCATTTACGCTGAACACTGTAGTTCTGATGTGCAGAACAAGATTGTTGAGCTTCACACAATGGAAAGAAGTGGCTATAAGAAAAAGCATTGACAATTCCCATTTCTCCATCAGGGAAATAATTAATAAGTTCCAATCAACTAAAGATGTTGAAAAGTCTTTCAGGAACATGACGTGTCTGTATCATCCTAATGCATGCTGAGGAGGAGAGTTTGAGTGGCCAAAGACACTACAAGGACTACAGCTGAACTGCAGAGATTAGTTGAGTCTTGGGGTCAGGAAGCCTACAAAAAAACAGGCATCACCACATGTTGTTTGGGAGGGTTTCAAGAAAAATTCTCCTCACTCATCCTAAAACAAACTCCAGCATATTCAGTTATCAGACACGACTGGAACTTCAAATGGGACTGGCTTCTATGGTCAGATGAAACTGAAAAAATAGCTTTTTGGCTGCAAACCCACCAGATGAATTTAGTACAAACAGGGATAACAGGCAACCAATGCTCACGGTTAAATACACTGCTGGATCTATAATGTTGTGGGCCTGTTTTTCTACCGGAGGTAGAAAATGTGTCACTGAGCACAAAATGAAGCTTCTTCCATGGCCGTCCCAGTCAACATGAGTGAGGTGAACTGAAGAGAAGAAGCTGTTAATCTGAACGATCTGGAGAGATTCTGGATGAAGGAACAGTGTCTGATCTCTTATCAGGTGTTCTCCAAATACTTCAGGGATCATAGGAGAAAACTCTGAGCTGTTATCTTGGGGAAAGGATGTTGCAGTAATTGGGTGCCAATAATTGTGGCTACTATGAACTAGAGAAAGCATTTATTTCACAATGAGGTTTCCCCCCCCTCCACTTTCAATTGTTTAACTTCAATGATATTTAAGAATTTATTTATCTGAGTGTCTATTTACACTAAGTGCAGAGAGGCTATTTACACTAACCAGCGTGTGATTGGACTGGACCACATTACAAAGCATGGCTGCTAATCGATGGCTGTAATGGCGTAGATTATGAAGCTCGTATAACGTATTCTTTGACAGCGATCGACCTGGATTAGAATCCGCATTTTGCTGAACTCTTTCTTCTCCCTTTTCTCATCTCTTATCACATCGAAAAGGCATCTATTTTCAATAAAAAGGAAGGAAATAATCGAAAAGTTGAAAATAAAGTATCGGGTATGGTTAGGGTAGGTGTAGGGAGGACTTTATTTTCCCAATAAGGTGAATCCATTGAGTAATTCTAATACAAATGATAATTAACGCTCAATACATTATTATTGCATACTTTTTAATGTACTACAATACTGAGGTGCAGATAATTGCCACTTTTTACTATAAGTAGCTGAAAACACTGCTATTTTTACAGTGCAATTAGAATCTATCACTATTTTTATTTATTTTATAAACAAAATAAAAAGATATCACAACTTTTTTATAACATGTAGGGTTAGGTTAATTCAATGTATTAAATGGTAATGTTTGAAGTTCACAATTTTGAGTCATTAAAGTAAAAATGGTATAATTATTTATAGAAAAATGGTAGAAATATGTGACCCTCTCTGTAAAAACCAGGCTAAAGTCTAACAATCTAATTCTGAGATAACGAGCATCAAAGTTTGATTACAAGCATTAATTTCACTATGATTTAAATCTTTCACAGAGAGTCACATTTGTTAAGAAAGAAATGGAATCAAATATTGCATTTGGATGATTTGGCACGGAATAATAATATTCAAATTGTTCCCTCTTCATCTCAGATGTCCTTGCTTGTCATTTACCCAGGTTTTTTATGATAATTTTTCATTTATTTTTTGTTTTAGTTTTGTGGTAACATTTGTAACGTTATGAGGAGAGGTTTCATAATACTCTGAATTTATCTTCTATTATTCAGCATTCTCAGTTGTTTTCTTTTCAGTCATCAGGTCAGTCAGACGTCGTCTCGCCCTTCGCGCTGTATCTTGTGTTTGGAGGAGCGCAGGAACACCAGCAGCACCCCCTGTGGTCATCTCTTCTGTTGGGAGTGCATTACCGAGTGGTGCAATACCAAGGCAAGACTTGTATATAACCTAACGCAGTGGTGTGAAGTTCAGCATTACTGATGTCTGATCAGTCATTTTCTTTGTTGCTCTTATTGTAGAGCGAATGCCCGCTGTGTCGAGAGAAATTCCAGCCTCACAGATTGGTTTACCTGAGAAACTATAAGTAGACCGCGGGCTGATCAAGACTAAGAGAATTGAACTCCGTTTGTGTTAGTGTTTCCCGATCGCATGACATGGAAATGACAATACAATTTATTCCTGTTATTTCACTTCTCGATTATGCAGATTATTTAATGGTAATAGTAACATTCCTCAAATAAACCAAGATTGTAATATTTTCACATAAACTGGTGTTTGTATTGCTTCACACATCTCTATAATATTGTCTCTAGACTCCTTCAATGTAAGTCTATATCGTTTAGTTTTATCGTATTTTTAGGTAAAAATCTTGGTAAAACTTTAGAATAAGAAACACATATTCACTATTAATTAAGAGTTTTCCCTGCATAAACTCTTAATGTGCTGCTTATCAATAGTTAATAGGGTAGTTATTAAGTTTAGGTATGGGGTAGGGTAAGGGATCTAATATGGCCATGCAGAATAAGGCATTAATACGTGCTTTATAATACTACTAAACAGCCAATATGCTAGTAATATGCATGCTAATAAGCAACTTCTTAATAGTGAGAATTGGTCCTTAATAATAAAGTGTTACCTAAATCTTAAGAACATACTATTTATCAACAAACTGCAGTAATGTACATACAACTTTACTCTGTTGATGTGACAACATCGTTCTGGAACAAAAAATAGACAAGAACTCCATAAACTGAAAGTTATGAGTTATGAAAATGACACGATTTAGCACCCTTATACAGTGTTTGCCGTTGTAAAGACTGTAAGCTTTGTTTTAGTCTGCATTAAATTCAATAGGGTGTCTAATCGGATTAAGATGGTCTTTGAATTGTGCTGGAGTTCTTTGTATGAACAAACACTACTCATGTTTTTTTTCCTTTTAGTTTTAAAAGGTTAGCTGACAGCTTAGTTTATTCACCGGCTCCTCCCAGCGGGTTGGTTGTACAGTAATCTGGTTATAATCTTCTTAACTCACACAACGTGCGCTCTACAGTTTGAAGGTTTCCTCTACATTTTGTACAGATCATTAACTGAAGATGACAAAATTAATGCATTAGCAAATATAACATAATGCTCCTGAGGGTGAGTGATTTTTGTAAACACTACAGTTAAGCTGTAGCCTAACAATCATCATAATTGTCATTGCATTATCCAAATGTAGGAATACAAATGATTTATCACTTGACATTTAAATGATTAGATCTTTAATTGAATTGTTTGCGGTGGATAATTGGGCATTTGCATGCATGCATGATTATGCCTGAATATATTTTTAAGCTGATGGAACGAGACCTTGTTTTTTTAAATGATACCTAAGCAGGTTTGTATTGAGCCGGCAAAATATGACTAACAAGCAACATACTGTTGCCTGAGGAAAACACAGATGAGCCTCCATATGCTGCAATAGACGGTACAACCTCGTACAAGAGCAGACTTCCCTGCATGCTCACTTATGTTTCTGTTCCCTTCGTTCAGCAAACACTCTTCAAGAGAGAAACAGACTGGAATTTTGATCTTCCCCACCACCACACCATGTGGAACAAGAGCATTTGTTCAGTTTTAGACACTGCATGTGGCTCCAAAAATGCCACGAGAGATACGAGACAAATTTATGCTACAGCCTTCAGATCTTGTAATGCAGCAGTCGCGGCAAGTGTGTGCAATGGAAAACCCCAGAGAGGGATTTTACAGAGGATTCCTCATTATCCCGTTTGAAAGAGAGACAGCCAGCCAACCTGCTTTAATTCTGCAGACATTGCTTATAAACTCCATAAGGAAGCACTCGCTCTTCAAAGGCTAGATGAAAGGCTTTCGTCCTCTACCTTTCATGAGCTTCTCGAGTCCTCGTGGAAGTCTGCAAACTTGCATTGCTTGATGCTACACTTCAACACAAGTGAACATGCAGTCTCTTTTGTTGAACATCAGACGCCCAATGTATCTGTATCCACCTCAGCGGATTCCTCTCTCGCTGTATCTGATGTTTCTGAAGGCGAAAGGCACAGTAGCTGCATTCCAAGAGGTATCAAAAGACAAAAGACAAACAACAATACAAACCATCACAGAAATTGTAATGGTTTCCACTACAAATACCATCACAAACATTTTGGGATGTATTCTATTAGGATTTAGTGGTTTTAACAAGCCAAAAATAGAAGGCGACCAATTACCAGTAGAGACCAGCAGGCACAATTACAGCTTGCATTAAAACCAATACAATTCCCATTATAACTATTAAAACCATTACAAATTCTGTGATGGTTTCTATTGTTTTTTTCCAGCTGAGATAAAATTGCTGTTGCCAGCAATCTGCCTCGGAACATAAACTTTGAAACATGCTGCATTTATTTGTTTCCCACAAATCTTTTTTTGGGGGGGATTTGAAGGTAATCCCAACTCCAAATTTTCCTTTGATAATATTTTTGTTTTTTTATTAACAAGTTGTGCAAGAATATAACAGCTCTTTGGTTTTATTTTACATTTGCATGTCTTACTATCAGCCATGATTCCACTCTATTAATTAAAAAGCGGTTTATATGAATATTCACTAATTGTTTACGAGAAGCACACATGTAAGAGGCTGACAATTAGTTGAACATATACTTGTTTAATTAGTGCCATTTGAATTTGGCAACATAATATCGCGATCTACAATATTTCTATGAATAAATCTCTGACAGAGACTATCAGCCAATCACTGTGTGCATTGTGTTGGTAAGCATGCTGACATCATCCATAGCAACAAGGTCAGCCCCGCCCCCTTACTCTTAGCTTAATAATTATCTCTACGTCTTAGTAAAAGTTTGTCTCAAGAGCTTTGTGAATTGGTTTTAAGAGAAAACTCTTAGCTAAAATCTTTTTCCACTGCCATACAAAGAATCCATTAAGCCCCTGTATAGTTCTTTAAAGGCTCTCTAAGTCTCTCTTAGTATCTTAGTTGTGAAAAAAATACATTAAAATACAGTGTATTTCCTGAAGATCACATGGTTCTCAACCTTTTTGCCCCCAAGGCCCACCATAAGGAAATATTCCAGGGCCCCCAAACAAGACTTTTTGACCCCGGAAAGCATACAAGTGACTCAAAACAGCCTTTGTAGTAAATTTCCATTCGTAGCAAACATGAGAGAAACAGCGGAGTAACAGATCTACAGTCTAAGGAGAAGAATGGCGTTCATCTTATGGTTCTATAGCACTATATGACAAAGGTTCTGTACAGTACTTAAAGTGGTTCCTCTATGATTCCTCCCAGCCTGGGCACACCAGCAGGACCGTGACATAACCCCCCCTTTAAGGAGCGGATCCCAGACGCTCCATACACACTAAACAGAAAAATGTCTAGGAGGGAGGTGGGCCAGGCCCGTGGAGTGGAAGAGGGCCTGGAGCAATGGGCACACAGGGGTGCCAAGGTGGGGCTGGCCCTGGAGTGGGCTCTGTGGGTTCCCAGACCGGAGCGGACTGCGTGGGCTCCCGGAACGGAGCGGACTGCGTGGGCTCCCGGAACGGAGCGGACCCTGGAGCGGACTCCGTCGGCTCCCGGACTGGAGCGGACTCTGGAGCGGAGTCTGTGTGCTCCCAGACTGGAGTGGGCCCTGGAACGGACTGCGTGGGTTCTGGAGCGGGCTCTGGAGCAGACTCTGATGGCTCCCGGAACGGAGCGGGCTCTGGAGTGGACTCCGTGGTCTCCCGGAACAGAGCGGAGTGTGTGGGCTCCCGGACCGGAGCGGGCTCGGGAGCGGATTCCATGGGCTCCAGGAACGGAGTGGGCCCTGGAGCGGACTCTGTCGGCTCACGGGGCGGAGCGGGCTCTGGAGCGGACTCTGTCGGCTCACGGGGCGGAGCGGGATCTGGAGCGGACTCTGATGGCTCCCGGAACGGCGCGGACTGCGTGGGCTCCCGGAACGGAGCGGTCTGCGTGGAACCCCGGAACGGAGCGGACTGCGTGGGCCCCCGGAACGGAGCGGACTGCGTGGGCTCCCGGAACGGAGCGGGCTCTGGAGCGGACTGCGTGGGCTCCCGGAACGGAGCGGGCTCTGGAGCGGACTGCGTGGGCTCCCGGAACGGAGCGGGCTCTGGAGCGGACTGCGTGGGCTCCCGGAACGGAGCGGGCTCTGGAGCGGACTGCGTCGGCTCCCGGAACGGAGCGGGCTCTGGAGCGGACTCTGTCGGCTCCCGGAACGGAGCGGGCTCTGGAGCGGACTCTGTCGGCTCCCGGACTGGAGCGGGCTCTGCAGCTAACTCCACCCTGAAGGCTGAGCCGCTTAAATTCAGAGCCAGGTTGATGTAGTCCTCCAGCAACTCTTCTGGGACCCAGTAAGGCATCCGGGATTTGAAGGGCTCGGCCAGGCCTCCCCAGAAGACGACCATGAGGCAGGTATTCTCCATCGCCGACCGACGAGCGACTCCCAAGAAGTGCCTGGCGTACTCCTCAATTTTCCCGTCTCCCTGACGGATATTGAAGAGCCTCCCCTCTAGACCCATCTTTGCTGGCTAATTCTCTGCTGAGTCCTCTCCTGGCTGATCCGTTCTGTCAGGTGAGAGATGGGGTCGAGGACTCAAATGCAGAGATTTAGGGTTTTTAATAATAAAGTTCAACAAATGAACAACAAAAACTACCCCGAAGGGGAAAAACAAACAGGCAGGAAGGCAGAAGACTGGAGCACAGTCAAACATCAAACAGTCAAACACAGGAAACTCACATGACGTAAGACAACGGATCAGCACAGGACTGCAGACACAAGGAGACTATATAGGGAGACAAACGAGGGTAACGAGGGAGACACAGCTGGAGCCACTGAAACAATGATTAAGTAACAAGATGGGAGGGGACAGACAATCGACATGGGAGCACATGACACCAACAAACAACAAGCCATGTGCTCAACACACAGAGACATCTGGTCGCCAGCCTGGGCACACCAGCAGGACCGTGACACTTATGATCTCAAAATGCTTTTACCATAGCACATGTTTTATACATTTTGACTATGTTTCTGTATATATGATAGTGTAACATAATAATGTTGCATACATGTTGCCACAGGCACGTTTTTCCAATGAGCCTAAGTTGTGCATTTCCTATCACAAAAATTATTTTTAAGAGGATTGCATTATGCCAGATGAATTTTGCCGCACAAATGGTGCGATCCCACCCTTAAAAGATTCTTAATCGATTCCATTATGATTGGTTTTCATAAGGAAACCTGTTCACACTCCAGATTTCTTTTGACTAGG
Source organism: Schizopygopsis pylzovi (assembly GCA_027422435.1). NCBI lineage: Eukaryota > Metazoa > Chordata > Actinopteri > Cypriniformes > Cyprinidae > Schizopygopsis > Schizopygopsis pylzovi. The sequence goes on from JAPDDL010000831.1 coordinate 12,320, forward strand.
GTGTTTTGAAGGGATAATATAATTATATTTCATTTTAGGAAGCTTTATTGAACACATTTTTAACACATTTCTCTTTGTTTAAAAATCTGGTGATGATGACTTTGATGAAAAGAAAATAGAAGAAAGGTAAAGAAAATATAAGATCTGTGTAAAGTGCCAGTGCTTGTGAAAGCGTAATAAACCCTTCTGACAGAGCTGGTGTCACAATAATGATCTAACTTGTTGTGACATGTACCTGTAATCCTGAGCTCAGCCTAACAGGTGTATAATTAAAAGCCTTTTAGAACCCGTGTATTGTTTGCATTGAGATTGAGAGGCTCATCTAGAGATTGGGCCCTGATATACACTATATATTGAAACCCCTTCTAATGAAAGGTTTGACTACTTTAGTAATTTCCATGAGTACAAATCTTAATGTTTAAGCATATAATGATATTCTAGGGAATTGTGTGCTTCTAATTTTATAGCAAGTTTGGACAGCACCCTTTTCTAATCTAACATGACAGTGTCTCTGTGTATAAGGCAAGGATCAAAGAGAAATTATGATTCAGTCAGTGTGGAAGAACTTTCTGGTCTGCAGAAAGACAGCTGAACACCTCTGGTGTAACATTAAATGCAGATCTTGAGCCAAAAATGTATCACCTTGTAACCAACTGATCACCTCCATGCCATGCCGAATTGAGGCAGTATTTAAAACAAAAGGAGCCTCCACCAAGTATTGAGTACATATACAGTAAATTAACATATTTTCCAGAAGACCAACAATTCACTAAACATGTTTTTTTTATTGGTCTTATGAAGTATTATAATTTGTTGAAAGTGAATTGGTGTTTTTTTTTTTAAATGTGAGCCAAAATCATCACAATTAAAAGAACGAAAGACTTAAACTACTTCAGTCTGTGTGCATTGAATTTATTTAATACACGAGTTTCACAATGTGAGTTGAATTACTGAAATAAATGAACTTTTCCATTCTAACGACATTCTAATTGCACTTGTATATATCCTTAAGGTACTATGCACCTTTTAGGGAATGTAGAAAGATGTCCCTTTAAGTGTACCGCACCAGTGTTAAGATGTTGCACCTGTAAAGCTGCCATTTTTTTCTTCTAGTTAATGGTTTCTATGATCTACTTCTCAGATAGCAAGCAACCAATGTTAAAACTTGTTGATTTGTCAATTGCATTGAATCAATATTGCTTTCGCACCCACAGTTATGACAAATGACAAATCATCTATTTTTAGCATTGATTCAGTGGTTTTCACCTGCACTCAAAAAAAAAAGTTGTTGAACGAACTTAAAAAAATTAGAGTAAACTTTTCCACGAAATTTAATTACATTTTTCCACCAAAATCTAATTTGTTTGAAATGAGTTGTTGTAATCTTGTTGTATAAACTTACATTTCTTCAGTGAAGACTACAAAAAAAAATTGGGTCATTCCTACTAGATAAAGTTTTGCCATGCCTGTGCACAAAACAACAGCAGGGCACAGTAAAATATAAAATATGATAAGCAAATAAAGAAGCATACAACAGATAAATTAGGTATATACATACAAAATAGACAATGTAAATAGGCAAATTATATATGTAATAGTTGCAATCCAGCCGCTACATTGTGATTTTAACATCAGTAGCCTACACTCAAAAAATAATTCATTGGATGAATTGTAATTGAGTTGGGCCAACTCAATTTGATCAAATATAGTTTAAATTAAATTGATACATTGATGAAGTGATGTTTTTATGCTTGCTAAAACATTTAACTGGATAATAAATTGTTTCTACACTCAAAATAAATGATTTGTTGGATTTACTTAATTTTAGGCATTAGCCAATTTGTTAGGCATAGCATATGATGATATTGTTACATCCATGGCATGCCTATAATTGTTTCTTTGTTATTAAAACAACTTTGTGTCATGTTAGCTGGTCCTCAACCCAAGCACATGCTCTACACTTTACCACAATGGTAACCCTCCAAAACACTAACATACCAGAAACTCTTTTAAATACAAACATAAAAGAACATTAAACATTAACAAGTCTCCCAATTATATCATCTAAATAAAAAATGCCTAAAATAACATTTTATTTCAAGATTTACTCTCCTTATCCAGCCTTGTGCAAAGCATGATGGGAAGGGAAATCCACTTCCTAGTTACACAAGTAAAATGGAACGAAAAATATTCTTGTTGACTCAATTAAAAAAAAACGTGTAAACCTAATTGTTTTTAAATTACGTTGTTTATATTTAATAAAATTAAGTTGGGACCATTTTTACCAAGAGTTATGTTGAATGAGCTCATTTTAATTAATGAAATTGAACAAAGAGCAAAAATCATTTTTTTGAGTGTGCTCTCTTGCTATCTGGGTTAGTTTTATGAGGTTTTCGGGAAACAGCTGTGGTGAGTTTGAATTTTATCATTAGAGGTTGTGTTGATTTGACTTGGGCTATCAGGCAAACCCCCAGAAAACACTACCAATCACGTATTAGAGCCTTAGAAACTGTCCAGAATACCCTAGAAACTGCATAACAAGGCTATAGCAACCTCCCCCCTCCCAGAACACCCTAAGATTGCGAAGTTGATTTTTGTACAGAAAAGTGGTTCAAAAATCTTGTTTTTAGCTCCATTATAAACCTGCTACCTCATTTTTTGATTCCTGTACACTTCTCTGCACAGACACACCCTGCACTCCTGGCACTGCTACGTTCAGAAGAAAAAACTAACACGATTGAGCGCCAGAGCCCAATGGATACTTTCCAGGCGAATGTTAGCAGGTAGGTGGAAGTTAAGCAAAAAAAAAAGCCTCTTTCAGACAGGAATGACTGACAGTGTTCAGTAAGGGCCCCTGACACTGACAGGACTGCGCCTGAGGCTCATTCACAGCAGATCTGCTGAGGTGACTGTGAGAAACTGAAAGTGATGGCTGCTGTTGACATCTGTGCAGTAATCTTCAGGAAGTGGAGAGATGTCTCAGACAGGACACAGGACACGAGGAGGTCTGGAGAGACTGCGCCTCCTGCAGGAGATGGGTAGAATGCAGGCTGCGTTTGTTGTTTGCCGTCAAAGCGCTGGGGTGAGGAAGGAGTTAAGGAGAATCCGGGAGAATTCACAAAGAGCTCAACTCTCACAGTAAGTCAGCTTGTTTAGTCAGTCTGTCTGTCTATCTCAGGGCGGGGAAAGTTTATGGCTCATATGGTGAAGGTGTGCAGATGGAAAACAGGTATTTCAGCTGAAGGACGATCAACCAGACGTATGCTCCACAACACTCTTCAAAAGTGGACAGAGATTTTAGAGAAACATCAGTTGTCAAAGTATGATGACCTTCTCTTCCTCTATTTCTGTGTAACTATATTTCTCTCTGTGCCAGTTATTACCTTTCTCTTGGAGATCTCACAGATCAGCTCATGACAGAGCTCTTCAGAGGGCTGTTCTTCTGGAGTGGTACAGACACACTCAAGCTGGTTTCTCTGAAGGAGTTCTGCTCTTTACAGACAGACTGGCTCATCTTCATCCCTCCTCCTCTGCCTCGTCCCCATCTGGTCCTCTGATGTCCACTGCTGTGCCTCAGGTACAAGACTCAGACCACTAAGGATCTAGACCAGAACTTTAGGTTTCATATCAGTTCACAAATCTTAAAAAAAACACAATAGTGTGGTATTGTTGACACAATAAGGGATTGATTTGATTGTACAGTTGTCTGCTCTTAAGGTGAGTAATTATCAAGGTAATTATATTTGGATGAAGTATGTTGACACAGAGAGCAGCACTGCACTGCCCTCTACTGACTGCAGAATCACAGCACTGCCACATGACATGAATGTAGATCTCTGCTGTAATTTAGCAGGTACCTACATATAACTAAAATTATTTATAATGTTACATTCATTTTAAAACAGAGTTTAAATTAAAGACCATCCAACTTTGTGTTCCAGACTTTTCACTATTGGTCAACCAATCAATTAGTTGCAATTTAGATAAGCAATTTGTTTGTATGATATTTCACTGATATTCATACACTTTGTAGTAGAAATCTATAATATAATGAAAACGTTTGAACAGAATGAAGATGTTGTATGTTTTTCTTGTTTTGCCTAAACATCGTGCTTTTTTTTTCATTTAGTACTGCCCTTCAGAACCTACAGAAGATAGTTACATGTTTTCCAGAAGACAAATTCAGATCTTCAAATTCAAAAAATTTTCACGTTCTTAATTCATGTTTTTTCCTTCTGGAGCATCCAGTTTGAATCTTCTGTAATAGTGAGTCCCTCAGTTGTCCTCGGTTATCTATCCATCTATCCATCTATCTATCATCTCGGATTCCAGAAATGTTAGGACATTTGTAAATTTGAATTAAATGAAAACTAAAAGACTTCCAAATCACATGAGCCAATATTTTGTTCACAATAGAACATAGATAACATAATACATATTTAAACTGCGAAATTTTAAATTTGTATCCACTAAATGAGCTCATTTCAAATTTGATGCCTGCTACAGGTCTCAAAAAAGTTGGCACGGGGGCAACAAAGGGCTAAAAAAGCAAGACGTTTTGAAAAGATTCAGCTGGGAGAACATCTAGGTATATAAAGGTTTTAGAGCAACTTATGCTCCCCTCCAGATGACATATATATTTCAGCAGGATAATGCAAAACCACATACTGTAGCTATTACAACATGGCTTCATCGCATGGCTTCATAGTAGAAGAGTCCGGGTGCTGAATTGGCCTGCCTGCAGTCCAGATCTTTCACCTATAGAGAACATTTGGCGCATCATTTAACGAAAAATACGTCAAAGATGACCACAAACTCTTCAGCAGCTGGAAACATAAAATATCAGGGAAGAATGGGACCAAATTCCTACAGCAAAACTCCAGAAACTCATAACCTCGATGCCCAGATGTCTTCAAACTGTTTTGAAAAGAAGAGGAGATGCTACACCATGGTAAACATGCCCCCATCACAACTATTTTGAGACCTGTAGCAGGTATACAATTAGAAATTAGCTCATTTTGTGCTTAAATTGTAAAATTTCTCAGTTTAAATATTTATTATGTTATCTATGTTCTATTGTGACTAAAATATTGACTCATGTGATTTATTCTTGTAGTTTTGATTTTATTCGAATTTAAAAATTAAATGTATTAATTAGTGGTGGGCCGTTATCGGCGTTAACGTGCTGCGTTAACGTGAGACTCTTATCGGCGATAAAAAAAATATCGCCGTTAATCTATTCTCAAAGTTGGGTTGGGAGCTGGATCTATACTACGCAAGCTATGATGACTTTCACCCTGATATTTTAGCGCGGATGTATACCTAGCCGAATTGCACTGTAGGGGTGAGAACGAGTCTTCGAACTAGAGGCTCGCAGTCCGTGATGGACAGATTGTTAACGGCTGGTCTATGTGGTAATACAATCGGGCAGGACATCCAAACGCTCACCTATCATTCATCAACCTCAAATATGGCTTTTCATCTGAAAGATGTATGTAGTAGCAACTTTACATGGCCGCTCAATATGATGTTAACCTAGAGAAATGTGCGCTATTGAAGTGTTTGTGTGGAAGCGCGTTTGCTGCAGGACAGGCTCCGGTGCGCTCACTTGCTCTTAAAATCTCCGTCATTTTTGGTCATACAGATAAAAGTAGCCTAATACATCTTTCGAATCTGTAAAGACTCTACGTTTATTTGTGTGCACTCAGAATGACAACGAAACGTTGCGCTTTTAAGCAAACAGGATGCGCTTTAGGTCTCATGTGAACTTGAGCGAGACACTTCGAAACTCGAATATATCTAAAAATACAGTACATAGAAAAATATATCTATAGAGAGTGAAATGTCTAAAAAATAAAAATAGAAGACGTGTGTGTTAGCATGGATGATTTACATGAAATTTAATATGTGCAACACTGTGCATAATAAAATGGCATTTCAGTTCAATATAATAACAAAAAACGACATTTTGGGTTTTTATTCAACTAATAAGGTGGGCACGCTGTGATCTGTACTATATTTTTACTGTAATTGACAGTTATCGGCAAAAAAACTAACAAAAACAACAACACGGGAGTGGGAGGGAATGGGAGTCATTCTTCCGGGAGTGGAACGGGATTTTCCTCCAGTTTTTTCGTGGGATTGGGACGGGAAGAGATTAAAGTTTGTGATGCATTTTGGAAACAGGAGATGAGCCCCTGGTCTAATGCGCCACCTGGCTTGAGAAACCCGTTCTCAAAGACTTACTTTTAGTCATTATTTGGGTAGCACACATATTCTGAATGCCTTCGGCAGAATTCAAATGAGCCATTTTAATCTAGATTAATTCCAAGATTAATCTAGATTAAAAAAATTAATCTATGCCCACCTCTAGTATTAATCTTACTTGATTTCATAATTTACTAATACATTATTAAAATCAAAAGTTGTATCTGTTTATGTTATTTAATGGACCTGAGCTAACATGGACTAACAATAATGGTGACATGTATATGTCACCATTATGTGTACCTTCTCATTTATAGTGAATGAATGTTGTATTATTGTTGGCTGTCTTTATGTTAGTTTTATGTTACCTGCCTAGGGACTGCTGATGAAAAGTAGTTATTGTTACTAATTCTGGCATATTTACATGGTGTATTTTTATACAACAATGTTCATGAATATGCATGGTCCCTATTAAATAAACCAATAAATAAATAAATAAACAGGTGGGTTTTTATTAACTAATGTTAACACAAATAAAAAAATACTGTAATGTTAGATTTAATGCATTAAATATAATTAACAAAATTAAACCTTATTGTAAAGTGTTACCTTTTTATTCATGACTCTTGTCTATCTATGACTCTGTTCTTTGTTATGATGCTTTCCAACAAATTGGATTCCATAATAAGTTTTGTGGTAAATCGTTTAGAGTCGCATAGTGTAACAGTCCTGATCCAGGGTCAGCTTTGCCTCTCCTGTCATATTATTAATAAGACAGGGCTAAACTATTTTGATTCAGCACTCGTTTTATATATATATATATATAAATCGGCCCCATTTTCCTTCCTCCTCAGGTAGTGTTACTAAGAGTCCTCGGCAGGATGATGCACCCTGATCTGAGTCTGGCTTTTTCCCAGTGGAGGAGTCTAGTGCACACTAACAGAGAGAGGAGACTGCAGGCGGATCTCGGTAGAAATAGTGGGAGATGTGAAGAGCTGTCTGTGGTTTTCAGGGTGTGGAGAGATCAAACACAGATGCACCGCCGGGCTGTTCGACACTGGGTAAATCAAAACAGCCTTCATCAACAAAATCACTATTAGTCTTCTGACAGAAATGCTGCTTTATAGTAATTATGCTAACTCTGGGGGGATAAAAGGCTTCAGAATTGGTGTTTGTTTATTTATTATGTGTATTTTGGCTGCATTTTAGTCATTCTGATGGTCAATTTCGAATTGTTTATATCCAAAGGAAACACAAAGATTGTCTTCTATCCCAAATATTATATAATCATTTATTTTTTTAAAGTATTTGATTAAAAAGTCATTTTTGAGTCACACAGTTCAAGTCAAGCCTCGATTAACTGGATCTCAAGTCAAAGTCAAGTTATTTTGTTCAGTGAATCAAGCAAATCACGGGTCCTTAAATTTGCTACTTGAGTCGAGTCTCCCACCTCTGGAATATAGCATTTGAGTCATGTGGCCTACTTTAATGATACTGTGAAGTTTTTTTTTATATTTTTTCAAGCTTAAAAGCTCGGTCTTCAATTGTATCAGTATCATAAAACAAAAAAATGTTGAGCTGAAGAGAAAAAGTCATATGGGCCTGGAACAAAACTTCATTTTGTAGTTTGAGGAACTCAGGAAAAGGGTTATTTTGTTGATTGTTAGAAGTTTTTTATACAGGACAGGAGGGTGCTCTTTCAGTCAGTCATTCAGAGGAAACAAATGGTTTGGAAGAGACTTGAGAAACGTATGTTGGAGCAGCAAGCGGTGCTTTCTCATGACACCAGTCTACTCACACACTGCTTCTCTACATGGACCAGACAGGTGAATATGGAGAGCAGATTTTGTGTTTTTTCTTTAGTCACATGTCAACGTGTTCAGAAAACTCCATAAGCATTGGGAGGTTTGTTAGTTCATTTCCTTGTGCATTTAAAGCAGTGGTTCTCAACCTTTTTGACTCCAATATCCTAACCTGATCTCATGAAAGTGCTTTTCAATATGACAATATTCTGTTTTTATTTGGCATACGCATTATATGCAGAAATTGACTTTGGCGTGCATATGATACGCAATGGTTAGGTTTAGGGCTGGGGAGTAGGTGCATATTATATGCATCCCAACAAAGTGGTAACACACCATCATGTGAACTGAAATAATACAATAACATTCATTCAACAACATTAGATGTAACATAAAACCCTAATGTGCAAAACTGAAAATAAAAAACTAAGAAACATTCATTTATAAAAAATTAATAAATCATACAATTTGAAATGCAATGCAGGAAATTCTAAGAATGTAAATTTACGGTTATTCACTGTAAATTATACTTTTTTTTCACTTCCAAAAACGGCATACTATGTAATGGCCAATACAGTTTTTAACTGTATATAGTAGGGGAACTTACCGTTAACCATTTAACAATTTTTACTGTAGCATTTTTACAGTCTTTTATCATTAAATTCATGGTAACTTTTAACAGAGTGTCGTATGCATGCCAAAGTCAGTTTCTGCTTATAAATAGCATGCAAAATAATAAAAACAAATTTATAAATAAATAAATCATGGTATTGATTCACATTTTCAGGAGACCTTGTTCTTCTATATTCTGTATAAAAAAAATACTAAATTAATTATAAATAAATTAAAATAATTACATTTTAGTATTAAATAATTGTATGAGCTTCATGGTTCCCACTCTTTTAAACCAGTGAATTTACATAGCTCTTTCAGTCATTCATGATTTCAAATAAGAAAATCTTTCTTTATTTTTTAAAGATTTTTTAGCTTATTTTCATGCTTGTTTTTGTATTATTTTAAATCATAATCATTATAATAGTTTTTTGTCATTTTTTAAGTCATCTTGACTTAAATCTTGGCTCTAGTTGAGAAACACTGATTAAATGTCAACATGAACTTAACTAAATAAGGCTAGAAATGTGTTTTAAGGTAAAATGGTCCATTCCCTTTTTAATTACTTACTACACATTCCTAATTTTATTCATCAGTACACAAATCAAGTCAAGTTAATGCAAGTCCGTTCACTAGAAAGCCCTCGTAGTTTGCAGGCCCAGGCAGTTGTTTTCTGTGTATGTTTATAGGTATGTGGTAAGCTAGTTTGACATGAAGCTGGTATCTGAGATCCCCTGCTGTCTGGATGTGTGTTTTAGGCCGTAGGGCCGTACTGCGAGTGGCAGAAGTGTGCTGTTGAATGGATGAAGAACAGAACAGAGAGACACAGACTGAATGTGAGCTTTTCCACGTGGATTAAGTGTGTACGTCAGCAGCAGACCGCCAAAGCCTTTTACAATCTCACTCTACAGAAGAGGTACGTCATCTGTCACAATCTAAAGGGCACTGGCTTGTATTTTTGGCTGTTTTACGGTGGATATCAGATTTCATGTTTTAAAGCTGTCATGGTTAATTTAGGCATCACTATCTGCACCAAACAGAGCTGCAAGTCATTTGAAACAAGTAATTATTTTTGCATTTATGGTTGGTGCTTCTAGATATTGATACATTTATAAATCAGTCATAATCATTCAGTATTTTGGTATCACTTAACATTCCGATTACGTCACTTAAATATAATATGCGTAACTTTGCAAGTACATATCATCTTAATCTACTAATCATTATCGAACAGTCTAATGCTCTAATGAGAGTGAATAGACATGTATTTGCAAAGTTATGCATATTAATGTTATATAACGTAAGTTAGTTATATAGTTAGTACAATGTCTAAAGTGAAATATCAATATAAAGTGTTAACAAAATATTCTATTATGAATTTTCGGTAAATATTGCGTAAAGCAGGGTTATTATTGTTTACTAAAATTAAAACCATAAAACATTTCATTATTTGAAATGTAATAAATATGAATAAAATGTACTAATTTATTAAAAACGTATTTATAAAAAAAACAAAAAAATTATCTTTATTTATTCCTTCCCTTGCTAGCTTGTATTTCACGATTTCACACTTACATCTACTAGCACGATAACGTAATGCGTATTTGGCGTGTATGGTAATACGTTGTAGGCGTGCTGTCCTGGGGGAGGGCTCCTAGCCGGGAATGGCCCGTAACCCAGTGAACCCAAGGATGGGTGAGACTCTCCGGCCGCAGGGTTGAAAACGCAAGTTTTTTGGCTGGGAGGCTCTGGCCAGAAGAGGTGGTTCGCGGTGTCAGAAGGGGGAGCCTCGCCAAGCGTGTGATTTGGACAGGTAAGAAAAAGCCAGGAACGCTCGCACCGGGTTTATGAACGAGAGTTTGGTGGGCTGATTTGATGTGGAACTGGTCCGTTCGGATGTAGCTTTGAAAAGCTTCTGAAGACCATCTACCTAAGGTTTGGATTTGGTGTTTTAGTGAGGCCTTTTTGGGCCGCTGATGTCGCTGCCCCGATGCGTGGCTGGAAAAATTTGTTGCTGAGATACCTGCTGATAGCAGGACGGATTTGAGCTGTTTTTGGAACCAGGTGCGACTGACTGGATTCACGGCGTGGTCTAAAAATAAGGGTTCGAGGGGGGATTTGGCCTGGGAAATCCTGAGGCGGAGGTACTCGCAGACGGCTTGGTAAGGTTGGATAGGTGAAGAGAGGTTGAAAATATAAACAAATTACCTTTCTTGATTTGATTTGTTTTGATTTGTTTGATCAAAAAGGAGATGGTTTTGCTAACGCTTTTTCGTGCAGGACAGCTGAGCTGCCGCCGGACCCTGTGCGGGCCTTACATCTGCGAAATCGGGGGCGTGGCCTTGGTCTCGAACCCTCGTTTAATTTGCGCCGCCTATAGGGGAAAGCTGAACAGGTTATTTCAGGATGAATATGGCTGAACTCGATGGAGAATTTGGCAAATAGCAACTTTGATGTCCATATTCAATGATTACGATTGTTGCAGCGCTTCTGTCACGGAGAAATTACCAAGTCTCTCTCAAACGATTCTGAGAATTTCAGAATCAATTCTGGGCTTAGATTTCAACCCGATGAGCGATGACGTTGAGTTGCTTTAGAAACACCCATATGCTGCTTGCTTCCCATCCCTCACGAGCATGCGCCACTTGAACCTTCTGTAAAATAATCTTTCATAAGGTTTGGAAAGGTTGGAGCAAGTTACAAGGAGATTCGCTGGCTTCATTGCGCGGGAGCGCTGAGAGAGACACGCGTTTGTTTGATGTACACTTGAAGTGTGCGGTCTCGCCAGAATGCGGTGAATCTATAAATGTAAGATGTAAACCTCACTACGGAAGGCTGCTCTTATTTTAAACGCTGATGGGCGCTTGATTGTGTAGACTGCTTGCGCATGCAGCTGTGCACGATTCCGTGTAAGGGGCTTCATGTTCTTGCGTCTCAAAATGTTTATGACGCAAAATTAATGTAAACACGGGCAGTTACGTCTTAAATACGGACGTGATAAAACCACGTAACTTCCATTTCAACAGAGATCCGTGCGTAGATGCGGCTTAATAGATCACCCGCTGTCTATGGTGTCATGGTAAAAATGCCGGCATGCTTTGCATGCTTCGTCGCGCTTGCTTTGACTGCCGTAGCTGTAGGCCACAGGAAGGAGGTCCTGAAGAGCTATCGTAGCCTGCTCTGCTAATGGCGGTAGCCTCACGCTAGTGTCTGCTACGGGAGCTGGAGGCCACTGTAAAGGAAAAAGAGAGTTATTCATAGCGGAAGGAAAAAGACTGAGATGTGTGGGGCTGTGTTGCAAGCGGAGGCAGCTTCGATCTTGCGCCTGCAGCTGTAGCTGTATAGGCCACGGAAAAATGGTTGTGACGTTTAGCAGGGCCGCTGATGATCGGTAACGAAGTAACTTACTTCGCTACCGTACATTTTCTAATGCCTGTAGTTCTGGAGTCGTTTATTTAGTAACTTTACTGCATTCCAAAGATTGCACTTTTTCCTCGCTACGTATCATGAAACATACCATTACTCCTTATAATGTATATAATGTGCTCTGGGACATATGAGCCGTGTCTGATTCGTAAACAGAATGAACCTGTAAAATTAGTTTGCTAATTGCTCCGACGCTTCCTTCACAAGTTGGAATGATCCGATAGCAGCTGTTCTCTAGTCGACGATTCACGGATTCAAATGATCTGTTTAGAGTGATGTTTACGTTGAAATTAAATGCACAAGAGAGAACCGGGAGATCTTGGGGATACAAGCGCAACTGATGCTGCAACACAATTTATTACTGTCGAAATTTGGATTAATTATGTAGCTGAAATTCATGTTTAGGTCAAACCTGACAGTTGTTTGGGAACTAAATCTGTTGTGAAGGGCTCTATTTAGCCCTCTGAAATGCATATGCAAATCAAGGTCCGTGTCTCTATGATTTAGGTCAAAGACAAAACATTAATATAGCACAGGTTGAATGAGAATACCTCGTGCACGTTCATTTTACTGTTGGTCCGCGGTGATCGAGAGTGTATTCGCAAAACGCATTTATCTCACCCAGCTTAAAATGTCTAAGGAATGCTATGCCAATTAAATACTGGTAAAAATACGGAGGTTTAAGTACGTCCGGTGTATATTCTGGGCATGGTGTCATGGTTACATAGTGACGTTGTAATTGTGGGTCCTACACTCTGGAACAATCTTCCGGTTGCCATCCGAACGTCGACTTCTCTATCGATTTTTAAAGTTATGCTTAAATCTCATCTTCTTGATCGATTTGCGGCAAATCAATGAAGGGTTTTTGTATCTATCTACTGGGATTCTATTATTTTATAAATTTTGCTCTGTTGGATTGTTGTTTACTTTGTTTTGTAAAGCACTTTGGTCAACTCTAAGTTGTGTATAAATGTGCTATATAAATAAAACAAACAAATAAACGTTAACATCCAATGTCTTCGCGAGGTCTTTTAACGATTTTATCAACAAATACCTGCCTTTGGAGATTTCCCCTGAGAATTTATTGGCAACAATGGTGGTTGTGTGTTAACGGAGGCCTCGCGTTAGCATCTGAAACTAGAAGCTAGAGGCCCGGCTGTATACTTGCGCTGCAGCTGGGAGAGCCGCGGTGAAGGCTGAGGAGCCGAAGCGGGAAGCGAGTGAAGCTTTGCTGCGGTGAAACCTGGGGTGTGGCCCAGGCTCGTTGGAAGCCGGCAGAGGAGAGCGCAGAGAGCAGCGGTCGTGACGAAGCCCGGAGCTCAGCGGCCGTGTCTGGTGAAAAATAAAATTAAAATTAAAATAGACGATCCTGGGGCCGGCAGATTGACCGGAGGATACGAAAACCCCAACATGGGTCTCGTTGTTTGGACGGAAATGTTGAGTCTGTGATGTAATGGTAAACGGTGCCACCGAATGCTGCTTAACCGTCCATGCTGCTTAACCGTCGACTAGATGGAGGTAAGACAGCTGTATTTATGTCCAAGGCTGATTACCTAGATTGTGTACCACCTGTGCTAATTAGCCTGAGTATCTGACGTGCTCCTCCCGAACTTAGTTTAAAAACTACGTGTCTAAACTTCATTTATTTGAACAATGTCTGAGACTTGGTGTTATGAGCACTTCCTCTGTATGTTTGCCTCTTCAAGATTAATCGCTTTATGTACTCCCCAATTGTAAGTCGCTTTGGATAAAAGCATCTGTTAAATGACTAAATGTAAATTTAATTTAATTAAAAAACGTATTTATTTTATTTTTATTTCAGCGGCATTTCCCATTTTCATTGAGCTGAAGTACCAAATTACTCAAGTAAAATAAACTACAAATTAATAAATATAGAAAAAAATAAATTACTAATACTTTAACTGAAAATAAAATTAAAACAGAGAATGCAAAAATAAAATCTAATTCAAAATATTCACAAAAACTATAATAGTAAAACAATTATGCTAAAATGACACTGAAACCAAGTATTGTATTTTAATATCATTTATATCTCATTTGCTGTCATTATATTACATTGGCCATTTTGGCCAATCTGTTATCAACATTGGTCATTGAAACATTGAAAAAATGTATGTGTATGTTAATCATAGTGTGTGTTCCAGTGTGTTTTAGGTTGGCTGAGGAGCGTTCACATCTGTAAGCAGAGGCGGGCACATACATTGTTTTATTGTATGCCAAATCACAAACTGTTTCATTCCTGGTTTATGCCTCATGCTGTGTTATATACAGAATTAGTGCCGCACCAATAAAAGCACGTACAGTATGTTCTTGTGATTTAGAACCTGAGGACACTGCCAGTCCTGCAGCCCTCTCCACTAATTTCAATTTTTCCCACACACCTTGCACAATTGGGAGGGGTGGAGGTTCTGGTCTCCTTATTTCCAATGAATGAAAAATGATCTTCTACCATCTCTTACAGGCAACAGTTTAATTGAATCTCATGCAATTAAACTGCTCCACTGACAGCACTTTAGTTACTCCACTGCACACCTCAGACTACTTCCTCATCACTTCTAACCTCACACTAACTCCTGACATACCACACACTCCTCTGCAGGTCACCTTTCGGCGTAACCTATGCTCGTTCTCTCCCTCTCACCTATCCTCAATGGTTTCATCCTCACTTCTTTCACCCTCCCAATTTTCAGCACTGGACACAAACAGTGCTACTGACAATTTTTGCTCTACTCTAACATTTTGCTTAGATAACTTTTGCCCCTTTCATCCAGACAGCACACACTACATCATCTGCCCCCTGGCTGCCTGATGTTCTCTGTGAACATCGCTTAAACTCAGGGCTGCAGAGAGGAATTGGCACAAATAAAAAAACTCTACTGATCTTAGTGTGTATCAGTCGCTCCTCTCTTCCTTCTCTGCAAATGTCTCCTCTGCTAAAACTACATACAGTGCTCAGCGTAAATGAGTACACCCCCTTTGAAAAGTACAATTTTAAACATTATCTCAATGAACACAAAAACCATTTCCAAAATGTTGACAAGTCTAAGTTTAATATAACATCTGTTTAACTTATACCATGAAAGTAAGGTTAATAATATAACTTAGATTACACATTTTTCAGTTTTACTCAAATTAGGGTGATGCAAAAATGAGTACACCCCACAACAAAAACTACTAAATCTAGTACTTTGTATGGCCTCCATGATTTTTAATGACAGCACCAAGTCTTCTAGGGATGGAATGAACAAGTTGGCGACAATTTGCCAGATCTATCTTTTTCTATTCTTCAAGAATGACCTCTTTTAGAGATGGGATGCTGGATGGAGAGTGATGCTCAACTTGTCTCTTCAGAATCCCCCATAGGTGTTCGATTGGGTTCAGATCAGGAGACATACTTGGCCACTGAATCACTTTCACCCTGTTCTTCCTCAGAAATCCAACAGTGGCCTTAGATGTGTGTTTAGGATCATTGTCATGTTGGAAAAGTGCACGACGACCAAGGGCACGGAGTGATGGTAGCATCTTCTCTTTCAGTATAGAGCAGTACATTTGTAAATTCATGATGCCATCAATGACATGCAGCTCCCTGACACCAGCAGCACTCATGCAGCCCCACATAAGAACACTGCCACCACCATGTTTCATTGTAGGCACCATGCATTTTTCTTTGTATTCCTCACCTTTGCGACGCCATACAGTTTTGAAGCCATCAGTTACAAAAACATTTATCTTGGTCTCATCACTCCAGAGTATAGAGTCCCAGTAGTCTTCATCTTTGTCGGCATGGGCCCTGGCAAACTCTAGGCGGGCTTTTTTGTGCCTGGGCTTTAGGAGAGGCTTCATTCGTGGACGGCACCCATCCATGCCATTCCTCTGCAGTGTACGCCGTATTGTGTCACGGGAAATAGTCACCCCAGTTTGGCTTTCTACTTCTTAAGATAACTGCAGTGAACTTGCATGTCGATTTTCTTCAACCCTTCTCATCAGAAGACGCTCCTGACGAGGTGTTAACTTCCGTGGACGACCTGGATGTCTCTGTGAGATGGTTGCAGTTCCATCTTTTTAAAATGTTTGTACCACTTTTGCTTCAGTATTCTGACTGATAAGTAAAGCTTTGCTGATTTTCTTGTAGCCTTCACCTTTTTTGTGTAAAGAAATTATTTTCTTTCTCAGGTCTTGAGACATTTCTCTTCCATGTGGTGCCATTGCTGACAGCATGAAATGGGAAGGGGTTTACTTTAAGTAACACCCTTTTATAGTCAACTGTCACCTGTGTAATGAATCATTAGACTCACCTGTGGTTGAATTCTTGTTAAATTAGACATTTGTAGTCTAAAATTTAGCTTTGCTCCAGAGACTTTCAGTGGGGTGTACTCATTTTTGCATCACCCTAATTTGAGTAAAACTGAAAATGTTGTTCTCTAAATTATATTATTAACCTTACTTTCATTTTATAAGTTAAACAGATGTTATATAAAACTTAGTCTTGTCAACATTTTGGAAAATATTTTTGTGTTCATTGAGATATTGTTTAAAATGTTACTTTTCAAAGGGGGTGTACTCATTTACGCTGAGCACTGTACTACCACAACAAAATTAATAACTGTTCTGACGCTCGAACACTTTTCAAAACTTTCTCTTCTCTTCTCTGCCCTCCTCCCCCTCCTACTTAATCAACTCTTACAGCTGATGACTTTGCAATTTTCTTCACAAATAAAACAAGAGCCATCAGTGACCAATTCCTCACACCACAAACTGATGATAACTTCATAACGACAAATAAACACTCTCTCAACTCCTTCTCTCCTCTCTCTGGAGAGGAGACTGAATTTTCCAAACTTATCCTTTCCAATCATCCCACTACTTGTCCACTTGATCCTATCCCCACTCACCTCCTTCAGGCCATTTCTTCTTTAGTCATACCTGCACTTACTCACATTATCAACACCTATCTTCACACTGGTACATATCCCACAGCATTTAAGCAGGCTCGGGTAAGCCCACTGCTTAAAAAACCCTCTCTAAATCCAGCATTTTTAGAAAACTACAGACCGGTATCCCTTCTTCCATTCATTGCTAAACACTTGAGCGAGTTGTGTTCAACCAACTCTCTTTGTTTCTTGTACAGAACAACCTTCTGGACAACAAGCAATCTGGCTTCAAAAGTGACCCCTCAACTGAGACTGCCCTACTCTCGGTTACTGAGGCCCTGAGACAGGCAAGAGCAGGTTCCAAATCCTCAGTACTCATCTTGCTGAATCTATCTGCTGCTTTTGACACAGTTAACCACCAGATCCTCCTGTCCACCCGCTCTCCTGTGGTTCGAGTCTTACCTCTCAGATAGGTCTTTCAGGGTGTTTTGGAGGGGTGATGTTCAGAAGTCACAACTTCTTGCTACTGGGGTTCCTCAAGGCTCAGTGCTTGGACCACTGCTCTTCTCCATCCACATGTCATCATTAGGATTGGTCATTCAGAAGCATGGTTTTTATTATCACTGATATGCTGATGATACTCAACTCTACTTCTCTTTACAAACAGATGATCTGACAGTAGCTGCTCACATTGTAGCCTGTCTGAGTGACATTTCTAGCTGAATGAAGGACCATCACCTTCAGCTCAACCTTGCTAAGACAGAACTGCTCGTGGTCTCAGCCAACCCTTCACTCACCACAACTTCTCTATACAGTTGGTTTCTTCAACCATAACTCCTTTCAGGACAGCCAGGAACATTTGAGTTGTGATCAATGATCAGTTAAGCTTCACAGACCACATTGCTACTATGGCCCGGTCCTGCAGATTTGCTTTATACAACATTAGGAAGACTATACTCTTCCTGTAAGAGCAAGCCACACAACTCTTTGTCCAAGCTCTTGTTATCTCCAGACTTGATTATTGTAATGCTCTCTTGGCGGGCCTTCATGCATGTACTATCAAGCCTTTGCAACTGATTCAGAATGCAGCAGATAGAGTGGTCTTTAATGAGCCGAAAACAGTTACCCCTCACGTTACCCCTCTCTTCATCAGGTTACACTGGCTACCCATAGCCGCTCGTATCAAATCCAAGGTACTGATGGCCTATAAGACAATAACTGACGCTGCACCAATATACCTAAACTCGCTAGTGCAAACTTATGCGCCCTCCAGAAGCTTGCATTCTGCAAGTGAACGACGCCTTGTGGTGCCATCCCAAAGAGGTACCAAATCACTCTCACGGACCTTTTCCTGGACTGTGCCCAGCAGGTGGAATGACCCCCGATCTCAATTCGAACAGCTGAGTCCATTAGCCATTTTCAAAAAACAACTAAAAACACATATTTTTTTGCCAGCACCTGACCAACTAATACTAATACTAACACTTACCTATTCTGTTCTATCCTTAAAAAAAAAACTAGCTACGTGTACTGTGCTAGACTAACTGAGACTTATCATGACACTTGTATACTGTTGCTCTCTCGATGGTCTGATTGCTTCTATTATTCTCCTCATTTGTACGTGGCTTTGGATAAAAATGTCTGCTAAATTATTAAATTGTAAACATAATCATGGCATTAAAAAAAGCTGAACACCCATAAATACATTTTCTATCATAATTTACTCATCCTCATGTTATTCAAGCCCATATGATATTTTTTCTTACATTAAACCCAAAATGAGTTGCTTAACAGAATGTCAAAGCTGCTGTTTTACATTAAATTATTCAGGCACCAGATAGAATTGTTGATATTTTTACTAGTGGGTACAGGACACTATGAGGATAGCAAAATAAAGTAAACTGTGACACATTATACCCATAAAATCGTCATACAGTGGACTACAGGTAAAATATATAAACATTTGGGACCAAACACTCAGACACTTTAACCTGACCATGTTTTGGTTAAGTGTTTTTTCTTTAATTGCTAATGCAACCTTTTTTTTACACCACAGACTGAACAAAATTAAGCATTGCTTGCTAATTGTTTGTTTATCTAATTGTGTACATCAATTTAACAGCTGACAGCTGTTCAGCCGAATTCATTACATACATTTCTATTAAAGTTATCTGACATTACCAAGAGTAATTTGTTCTGACACAATTGAACTCTGAGTTCTTGTCATATTTTATTACCATTTTCTCAACTATAGTGAATAAACTGTATAATGTGATAACTGTTGAAGTTGTCTGAATACATTTTGATTTGAATGTATGATAAAGTACATAAAACACCATAAACTTGTTATAAAAGCAGTCCGTGTGACTTGTGCGCTATATTCCAGACTTCTGAATCCATATGATAGATTTGTGTGAGAATAAATCAATAAATAAACAGTGAATGCATTTCTGTGCTGTCTGTGAATCGTTTGGCTTCATCAGGTCTTTTTCTGCACACAGGGTTCTGCTGGCTTGGCACAGACAGACAGTGTCAGCGCAGAGACTGAGGTACAGAGAGGCCTGGTTCCAGTACAGCCGTGAGATGAGCCTGCAGGCTGCTGTATTCGTGCAGAGGAGAAGAGCACTGATCCAGGTTCAGCAGACGCAGTGTGCTCTGGAGAGCCTGCTCATCATTTATCAAAGCAGAGCCAGTGATCAAGCATCTGCGGCCACAGAAACGAAAAACATTACAGCATTTAACTACAGATTGCTTCACAAGGTCTGATTCAGTTCTTTAAGAATTTAATTAATTTGCAGGATTTTATCAGTCATTTGGCTGGTTGAATTTGAAAAACGAAGTCTAGATGTAGATTGTAAAGTTTCATCTTGTTTTAAAAGGGTCAACACGATTGTTTACACTATTCAAATAGAAAAAAAGGAGTGTCTAAGTACAGTATTTAAATATATTGTAGAAACAAAATATAATTGCTAATGTTGACTTTTTACCACTCGGACTGATCAAAATTAAGCATTGCTTGCTAATAATTGGTTGACCTAATTGTGTACTTCAATTTAACAGCTGACAGCTGTTCAGCCGAATTCATTACATACCTTTCTATCAGTTATCTGACATTACTAAGATGAATTTGTTCTGACACAGTTTAACTCTGAGTTCTTGTCATATTTTATTACTATTTTCTAAACTATAGCGAATAAACTGTAATAATTTGAGAAATGTTGAAGGTGTCTGAATAAATTTTGACTGTATATGAGTCAATCATCTCATTCAAACATAATGTGATATCTTGCATAATGTGATATATTGCATTGCATTAGTTAACACAATGTTAAACCAAGTGACATTTGCCGTAGAAAGATAGCACAAACACATTTCATATAAGCAAAACATTTCACAAAATGACGATAGTTATGTTTGAAACGACGAAGCTTGGCGTGATGTCAAGTAGTGCCAAAGATGACAGAGTTTTTCATTTTTGGGTGGACTGTCCCTTAAAGTGTCAACATATTTTTATTCTCCACCAGAACGCAAAGCACAGAGGTGGACGGGGGAGGCGGTGAGTCTCTGGCTGGAGGGAAGAACAGTTTCTAGAAGTTTCCATCAATGGGTCAAAGTGTATCAACAACAGCAGAAAGCCTCCCACAGACAAACACAGATTTCACATAGGTAAACACTGTCACAGTTTTACACAAATAAAATATAAATATAGACTCAACCTAACACATAATAACATGCTCACAAAACCGCTGAGAGTATTGCCCTAATAATGAATAAAATAGAGCTAATTTAGAGCTAGATTTTACAACCAGAACCCAAATTCCAGAAATGTTGGGAAGGTTTTTAAATTTGAATAAAATGAAAACTAAAAGTCATTCAAATCACATGAGCCAATATTTTCTTCACAATAGAGCATAGAAAACATAAAATATGTTTAAACTGATACATTTTACACTTTTAGAATCAGAATCAGAATGAAGTCCACGATCATCTACACTGTTTTGAGCGTGTTCAGCTCCAGGTTGTTAAGACTGCACCAGACAGCCAGCTCCTTAACCTCATGTCTGTAGGCAGACTCGTGACAGTCCTGGATGAGGCCGATCAGTGTGGTGTCATCTGCGAACTTCGGGAGTTGACAGAGGGGTCTTTAGATGTGCAGTCGTTCGTGTACAGGGAGAAGAGCAGTGGGGAGAGAACACAAACCTGCAGGTTTTTCAAACCTGCAATAGAACTCATTCAAATCGTCTGCCAGTTGTTGATTCTCCACAGTGCTGGGGGATGGTGTCTTGTAGTTGGTTATCTCTTTCAGACCTTTCCACACTGATGATGAGTCACTGGAAGATAATTGGATCCTTACTTTACCGGAATAATTCCTCTTTGCCACTCTGATCTCCTTTTTACACTTCCTCCGTTTGTGCGTCCTAAAGCGTCTAAACAGCAGCGCTGCTCTGCCAACTACAATGTCCAGCAAAACATCAGAAAAGACAAACAAATGTGAAATATCGGGTGGTGTGTACTTCCGAATGTCCAGCAATTTGTTTCTGGTGAAACTGATTGCAGGGATATAACTAAAGACAGGACAACCTAACAAAAACAAAAAACAACTGCGTACGACGCCACGAAGGCGCCATCTTGACTTAACATCGTGATCTATGAAAGAGTGCGTAAAAAGATTGTGTAATACTTTAAAAACAATGTTCATCAACGTCAAATTGCAAAGGCTTTGCAAATCTCATCATCTACAGTGCATAACATCATCAAAAGAGTCAGATAAACTGGAGGGGAGGGAAACCTTCCAGTGTGTCTTCAGCGTTCAGTTCAAAAGCCAGCATATCTGATGGTATGGGGTGCATAAGTGTATATGGTATGGGGAGCTTGCATGTTTTGGAAGGCACCATAAATGCTGAAAAGTAAAAGGTTTTAGAGCAGCATATGCTCCCCTCCAGACGATGTATATTTCAGGGAGGGCCTTGTGTATTTCAGAAGGACAATTCATAAACACATACTTCATACTATTACAACAGCATGTCTTTGTTGTGAGCAAACAAAAGTGAGTACACCCTAAGTGATAAAAACTATACATCGTTTAACCATGCAAAGCCACATGTCCTATTCATCATGTTCATGTTTTGTCTGCTTGACAGGATCATACAAATGTGTGTATCTTGTTTTAGAGCAGTTCAAATTTGGTTCTTTGAGTACAATTCTCTCATACTGACCACTGGATGTTCAACGTGGCACCTCATGGCAAAGAACTCTCTGAGGATTTGAGAATTATAATTGTTCAGAAGTTCAGTAACAACCTGGAACTGAGTTACAGTACTGTGGCCAGGGTCATACAGAGGTTTTCCAAGACGGGTTTCACTCGGAACAAGTATCTCTCCAGACATGAACCCTATTGAGTACATGTGGCAGGTGGAGAAGCACCATGTGTCTAACGTCTCGCAGCTCCGTGATGTCATTATGGAGGAGTGGAAGAGGATGCCAGCAACAACCTGTGCAGCTCTGGTGAATTCCCTGCCCAGGAGGATTAAGGCAGTGCTAGATAACAATGGTGCCCCTACAAAATATTGACCCTTTGGACACAGTTTTGACATGTTCACTTAGGGTTGTTGAAAACTCTGTTCTTCTAAAGTGTAGAAACTCAGAAGAGAAGACCAGGAGACTTCGGATTCGATCGTAGGATTCTTTATTGAAAAAACCCCAGTGTGATGGTAGGCTGCAGTCATCGAAATCTCATCTTAAGTCATTTTTACAGGGTATCTTATAGACAGAATTGGAGGAGGGACTTTTTGGAGTTAAAACATCAAAGAAAGCATACATCTGAGGGCAATAAACCTAACGAATCCACATCTGGCCAGGACAAAGTCATTTGCAGATCAAAGGTTGAATCTCTCAGTAGTCTGACCCATTGATCTTAACATTATCATAGAGACAAAAGCACAGCTGTCGAGCTCAAATGGTCAGGAAGCGTTCTCAAACACCTGAATTTCCTGATACACTTTCTTAGAAAGAAAAGTATCTAAATTAAACATTTAAAATAAAATTTGTAATACTTCAATTCCCCCTTTGAGAGTTCTAATAACTCTCACAAAATACAAATTTAGACACTTAAAAGTTAATTCTTGTAACTTGTAATTGTTACAGGCAAATAGTACATGTTCTGTGTTGTTTATATGTAATTGCATGCTGACACAGAAACAAAACATGCAATTAGGGTCCGTGAAGATTTTACGGGTAATAGTCTCTGCGTTGTGTATTTTTATTCTTTTTCTTCTTCTTTCTTTTCTCTTTCTTGTGTGATAGTTGGCTCGGTAATGGGTCTAGTTGTCTTCTAGAGGTTGTGGTTTCAGCCGCAGGTGAGAAGGGTGGTGCATATGGATCTCAGGACAGCCATCAAATGGTATCTGCACAGAGGAAGAAAGAAACACAAACAAGAGAGACCAACGGCACAGAGCAGTATTTGTAGAGTCTGCAAACATTAGGGTTGTATCCTCTGTTCAAAATATAGTCTGCTATGGTTTTTCCTTCTTTCCCTATTTCTTAATTCCTGCGACACCTAAAGAACAGTGAGGAAAGGATGGACTAATGGAGGGGAAAGGCCTATGAGGAAATCTTCACCTCAGGGTTGGCCCCCGAAGCCTGTTGCTTTCGGTTCTTCCCTGGGCTCCTCACTGGTTCTTGTGTCTGCCCTATCCTATCCCTGCAGGGGGAGGAACAACCTTACAATGTGACACATGATTCCAAGTTTTCCTTCCCTGACACAATACTGCAGCTGCTGTAATCAACATCACTTGATGTGGTCCGTACCACTTAGGCTCTAATGGCTTGTTTTTGAATGCCTTTATCATGACCCATTGACCTGGGACGATTGTGTGTCCACCTTCTGGTGGAGTCTGCCAACACGACTCAACTCTCTCTTTGGCACTCTGCACTGCCTTTGTGAGGTTTTCACAGTAAGCGATCAGGGCATCTGAAGCAATGTGCACATCAGCATTTCTAAGATCAATCACACCTGGCATCTGCATTGGGCGTCCAGTAATAATCTCATGAGGGCTCAGTCCTACTGATCTGTTAGGTGATGCTCTCATACTACACAGTACTGCGGGCAGTGCTTCAACCCATGGTACTCCTTCCTGATGCATTTTGCTTAGCCTGGTTTTGATTGTTCTGTTTGATCGTTCAACCTGTCCTGATGCTTGTGGCCTATAGGGGCAGTGAAGGTTCCACTTAATCTTCAACATTCTAGACACTTCCTTGACTACCTGTCCTGTGAAGTGGGTACCTTGATCTGAGTCAATGCAATCTGGTAATCCCCATCTGGGAATGAAATCAGTGACAAGACATTTAGCAGTGTGTGCAGCTGTAGCGCGCCCTGTTGGATAAGCTTCTACCCATCTTGAGAACTTGTCTATTACTACCAAAACGTCAGTTTTTCCTTTACAAGGGGGCAACGATATGTAATCAACTTGCAGGTGACGAAATGGCCCTGGTGGAGCTGGGGTATGTGCTGCTGGTGTAATGGCTGCTGGTACATCATTATTTTTCTGACATGTAACACATCTCTTGACTGTTTCAGTGGCTGCGTTTCTGAATTTTGGATTCCACCATTGATTTGAGAACCTGTGATTCATCGTTGCTGGACCACTATGACCCAAACTGTGTATTTGTTGAGCCAAATATGGCAACAGTGATTCGGGAGCAACATACTTTCCCCCTTTGGTCCAGCAGCCGGATGAATCCACAGTGGCTCCTTTGTCTAACCATGTCCATGCTTCATATAGAGGAACGTCTTTATACAGATCAACGATTGATTCAGGAGGTAGAATTATCTTCTGTGCTGTACTACCTGAACACACTTGTACAGTTGCATAGAAACAAGCCTGTTTAGCCGCTACATCAGCAAGAGCATTACCTTTAGCTTCCGTAGTATTAGTTGTGAGATGTGCTTTCACTTTGATCACTGCTAATTTCTTTGGGAGTTTCATGGCAAACATTAAATCTTTCACTAATCCAGCATGCTTAATGGGGGATCCAGCAGAAGTTAGAAATTTTCTGGTTTGCCAAATGACACCAAAATCATGAATTACCCCAAAAGCATACCTGGAATCTGTGTAGATATTTGCAACCGATCCTGAAGCTAGCGTGCATGCTCTAGTTAAGGCTACTAGTTCTGCAGCTTGAGCTGAAAAATGATCTGGAAGACGACCTGAAGCAACTACTTCAGTGGTGGAAGTTACTGCATATCCTGCTCGTCTGTTACCTTCAATAACTTGAGCTGAACCATCAACAAACAACTCCAATTCTGCGTTCTCTATGGGAGTTTCTGCTATTTCACTTGTCGCTGCATATGTAAGCGTAACACAATCATGAGTCATTTCGCCTTCATCCTCTAACACAAATTCAGTCATTGCAGACATCATACATGAGGATGGGTTCGTGACTGGTGCACGCTGTATAACAATATTCGGGGCTGTGAGAGTTGCTAACCAATTTCCCCAACGGGAGGAGGTGACAGAAGTGACTTTTGCTTGATTCATTAGTGCGGACACTGCGTGTGGGCATTTTACGTTTACAGTCTGACCTAACACCATTCCTGATGAAGCCTGAAGCGCTAGATGAACTGCCTGTACTGCTCTGAGGCATGGGCCCATACCTTGAGCGACTATGTCAAGTTTACCGGAATAGTAATGAATTGGGCGTAAGCTGCCCCCATGATCTTGCATTAGACATGCAGTCATAAAGCCTAAGTGTTCATGGACATAAAGCACAAAGGGTCTATCAGATTGGGCAATTCCTAATGCTGGTGCTTGACATAGTGCTCTCTTCAAATCATTAAAAGCTTTGAGATGAAGTTCTTCCATACAAACAGTATCTGAATCTTTACCATGGCCTTTCAACAAATCATAGAGAGGCTGAGCCATCGAGGCATAGTCTTCAATCCAAGGTCTACAATAACCTGTTGTTCCTAAAAATGAGCGGAGTGTTTTAATGGTATTAGGCGGAGGTATGGCTTTGACTGAAGCCGCTCGATCCTGTGTAATGGATCTATTTCCTGTACCAATTGTTTGACCCAGAAATGTGACTTGCTTTTTAGTGATTTGAGCTTTGTGAAAGCTGCATTTGTGTCCTTTTTTATGCAAATAGTCCAACAATGACGCCAATTCAGTTTGATGTACCTCATGATCTGTTGAGGCAATCAAAATATCATCGACATATTGGATCATAGTGGACTGTTTTACCGGACATTCTGGGTCACACAAATCACGTCTGACAGCCTGATGATATATGGTTGGGGAGTTTTGAAATCCCTGTGGCAATCGTGTCCACTGGTATTGTTCATAGTCAACTGTAAAAGCTAACCATGGCTGGCTGTCAGAGTGCAACGGTACAGAAAAGAATCCATTAGACATATCAATTACTGAAAAAATCTTACAATCTAATGGTAAGCCATTACAAATTGTAGATGGATCTGCCACTAGGGGGGTGATTTTTTTCAATATGTTTATTGGCTACTCTGTAGTCTATTGTAAGTCTCCATGTCCCATTAAATTTCTTGATGGGCCATATGGGTGAATTACATGGACTGTTGGTTTTAACTAGCACTCCTTGCGTCAGCAAATTTTCTACAATAAGTTTGATTCCCTGTATAGCTTCCTTATTAATCGGATATTGTTTGGTGACCGGAGGTGGAGTTCCTGTCAATTTAACTGGTTCTACACCTGTCAACAACCCACAATCATCCTTGTCTTTAGCCCAAATTGGATGATTCTGTAAGAAAGCATACTCGGGAGGGGTTGCATTATTGGTAGAAATCTGTGCTGAGGAAATTTTTATGCTAGTAGATTCTGAGGACATGTCTAAAGTTAGATTTATTTGTCTCAGAAGATCCATGCCTAAAATTGCACCTGTATTTAATGGAGCGCATAGCAATTTTGTAGTCAGAGTTTTTGGGCCAAATTGTACCTCTATGGGCGGAGTTTCATACAAAACAGAATCTTCACCTATTACACCAGTTAAACAAAGTTTGGTTTTCTTGTATGGGATGTTTAAACCTTGTGCCAATTTTGTAGGAATTACTGTAATTTCTGCACCTGTATCAAGCAAAAAATCAATCTCTTTCTCTTTTATGCTACCTTTCACAAAAATTCTTTGGTCATTGTGTTGGATTACAGGGGAAAGGTAGCTACTCACAGCCCCAATAATTAGTTTTTTTCCTGGTCTTGTTGTACTCTTAGAAGAGCCTGAACTAACTGTCCTATAATTTCAGTGGTCACTGGCGGAACTACTTCAGGGTTGTGTGCAGGCTGAGAAGGAGCAGAATTATGCATAGTATTTCTTTTACTATCTTGCAACTTCTTCCTACACTCTTTCTCCCAATGTCCAAATTTTTTACAGTATTTGCATTTGCTTTCTCTTTTAGACCATCTATTGTCTTGTTTCGTTGTGTTAAACGTAGCTGCTGCTACTCTTACTTTTGCCTTGACATCAGCATCTCTTTCCCATGTAGCTAAACTGTCTAGGTTACTTCTGAGAGTTCTGTTAGACCAAGTTAGATCTAAGAATGGTAAAGCTTTTCTGTATTCGGCTACAAGGCCATCTGACCAGATACGAACCAAGGGTCCCTTGTCATCTAGCACACTTTCAGAGTCATCAACAATTCCACTGTAGATTACAGCTGACTGACAAAATCTCTCAGTATATTCACTCACAGTTTCTTCTTTCCTTTGCACACAGGTAGTAATTCTAGACCAATCTATTTTGGGTCCTAAGATATTCTTTAGGATTTTCAAAATACCTTCTCTTAAATCACCCTTACTGGCATTTCGCAGTTCAGAAGTGACAGCAGATTCAAAACTGTTGAATTCAGATTCAGTTAGTATTTGTGACATCAGCTGCGTGACTTCTGCCAACGACATGTCATAAAGACGCATTTTACTGATCAATGTTCTTCTAAATTCAGAAAAATGTGTGCGTGCTGACGGTAAACTCTGAGATAGTCTCTCTATATCTTTAGGACATAAAGCTTTGGCAGCAGTTTGTATTTGCACAACAGAAGAATTGAGAGGAACACTATCAGTTTCCTCAATCCCCTGAGATCTTCTCCTAGCCCCACACACATGGACGGAATTTACAGGCACATCAGTTACTGATTGGAGAGCTACATCTGTTTCAAAGAACGCTTGTAAATCAGGGTAAATCTTATCAGGCTGACTTACTTCCACATCAGTTTTTGCTGCAATTTTCTTGAGGTTCAATTTCTTAGTCAAAGTGGATACTCTCGCACGGAGTTCATTGTTCTGTTTCTCTAGCTCTGCGTTACGCTGAGACTGTTGTGTCGCTAGCGTTACACTGAATTCCCTGTGACAACAGATAATGTCTTTCACATTGTTCTTACGAATGCTTGCTCCTAGTACCTTTTTACACTCATCTACCGACCAAGTCTTGTCTGGATGAATCTCATATTTCTGCGTTTTTTGTCTAACTTTTTCAGTGACTATTAGGTCCATTTGTTCCCCTAACAGCGTTTTGAATTCACTATCTGACCACAAAGGAGTCGCAAGACCCATCTTTTCTGTGGTTGGAATCAGCCTAGCATTCATTCTAACCATTTTGTAAGTTTCTTCGGTACCACACAAACAAAACAAACACTTCTCTGATCAACAGAGGGTACACTTGTAAAAAAGAAAAACTTAACTATTGTTAAATTTCCAAATTACCGACACTTCACACTTAACTTCCCTGCCTACAAGAAACAGAGGATAAAACTAAATTATTAGCACGAAATGCTAACCTTCCCTGCCTGAAACAGAGGGTAACTAATTTTTAGCACGTAATGCCCAAAATCTTCCCTGCCTGAAAGAACAGAGGATACTTTCATCTCTAAAATAAAAACTTTAGAGAATAAACTAAAAATTAGCACGTAATGCTAACCTTCCCTGCCTGTAACAGAGGATAAACTTCCCTGCCTAACAGAGGATAAACTTCCCTGCCTAACAGAGAATAAACTTAGTTAAAACAAACCCTACAGATGTATGTTAACTCTTCTCTGACGGCACAGAGGATACAAAAATTTGTACTGGTCTTAGGTTCTTTTGGATTAGAGACAGCCACTCACCACAACCCTTTGGTTGAGAGAAAAATTCAGTCTGGGAATCCTTGAAGTTTCGCTGGATTCCAAAAGATGCAGATCTTTGTTTGAGCTTGAAGTTTTTTCAGGTGAGGAAGCTGGAACTCTATCCGGGTTCACGGCAGCATCTGTTGAAAACTCTGTTCTTCTAAAGTGTAGAAACTCAGAAGAGAAGACCAGGAGACTTCGGATTCGATCGTAGGATTCTTTATTGAAAAAACCCCAGTGTGATGGTAGGCTGCAGTCATCGAAATCTCATCTTAAGTCATTTTTACAGGGTATCTTATAGACAGAATTGGAGGAGGGACTTTTTGGAGTTAAAACATCAAAGAAAGCATACATCTGAGGGCAATAAACCTAACGAATCCACATCTGGCCAGGACAAAGTCATTTGCAGATCAAAGGTTGAATCTCTCAGTAGTCTGACCCATTGATCTTAACATTATCATAGAGACAAAAGCACAGCTGTCGAGCTCAAATGGTCAGGAAGCGTTCTCAAACACCTGAATTTCCTGATACACTTTCTTAGAAAGAAAAGTATCTAAATTAAACATTTAAAATAAAATTTGTAATACTTCAGGGTGTACTCATTTTTGTTGCCAGTTATTTGGACAATAGTGGTTATATGTTGAGTTATATTTAGAAGACAGTACATTTGTACTTCTATACAAGCTGCACATTGACTACTCTAAATATCCAAGTTTAATTGTCCCTTGAGAAACTATTCTAAAATGTTTGCTGAAATTTGAGGGGTGTACTCACTTTTGTGAGATACTGTATACAGCATATAAAATTTAACATGCTTTCTGAGTTTCAAGCACATTTGTGACCCGGGCCACAAAACCAATCATAAGAGTATTTTTTTTTAATTGAGATTTATACATCATCTGTCTCCACTCGCCGGCCTTCCTTTGAAGACCGCGCCCCAGCCTGTCATTGATGCGTCTGTCGTGATCATATGGCGACGGTGGATCGCACCCATTCTCACCCCGCTCTGGAAAAAGACGGGGTCTTGCCACATTAACAGGTGTCGACAGCAACTGCGCGACACCCTGATAAGGCGAGTAGCTGGTACAGTGGGGTGTAACCTCAGCTCCTTCATCCACCAAAGGAATGGTCTCATGTGAAGCAGCCCTAGGGGCAACACAGGGGAGGCTGCTGCCATAAGGCCCAACAGCCTGCGGCAGGTACCTACAGAGACATGATGGCCTAGCTTGAAGCGGGCCAGACATGCTGTAAGAACTGGTATCCGGGCAGGAGCCAAATGGGCCTGCATCTGAACGGAATCCAAACGAACTCCTAGAAACACGGTTCGCTGAGATGGGAGGAGCACACTCTTCTTGGCGTTGCTCCTGAGGCCAAGAGAATGGATGTGGCCGAGAACGATATTCTTGTGACGACTCACTAGCTCCCTGGAGTGAGCCAGAATGAGCCAGTCGTCCAGATAGTTCAGTACACGAATGCCCTGGAGCCTCAAAGGGGCCAGTGCAGCATCCATGCATTTCGTAAACGTTCTTGGCGCCAAGCCAGGCCAAAGGGCAGGACCTTGTATTGGTAAGCCTTCCCTCCAAAGGCAAACCGAAGGAACCTCCTGTGTCTTTGAATGACCTGAATGTGAAATACGCATCCTTCAGGTCGATGGTGACAAACCAGTCCCCCTCCTGGACCTGAGACATGATGGTTTTTATCATCAGCATCTTGAACTTCCCTTTGTAGAGGGAAAATTAAAACGCCGTAGATCCAGAATGGGTCTCAGGCTGCCGTCCCCCTTCGGCTGAAGAACCCTCGTTCGATGTCCGACTGCGGTATTTCCTCTATCGCTCCTTTCTGTAGGAGGGAGGAAAGCTACAGCTGTAGAACAGAAGCCTTGGAGGCGCTGTTTACTACCGTCAGTTGAACCCCGTCAAGGCGGGGGGGATATTCCCCAAACTGAAATGTGTAGCCGGACCGAATCGTGAGCAGCTGCACCCTCCGCCACGAAGGAGAGCCCTTGGCGTCCTTGTCCGGGTTGATGGAGTGTGAAGTGCTGGACTGACAGGTGGCCAGCACGGGGTCCGAACACTGCAGGGGAGAATCGACTGTGTCCCCACACATGCGGCCCGCCGGCGGCGAAAGGACGGACTGTAGCGGGGGAAAGACAACGCGTCCCCCAACTGCCAGACAGAGAATAAATGAGGATGAACTCGTCTGGCACGCCAAGCCCCTAGGGGTGGCTGTGACGGTTTTGAGTGAGGAGAGCACGTTTGAAGCGGGCAGAAACGCTTTGCGGTCTGACCTCGCCCCGTAGCGGTGAAACGGCTCTCCTCTGAGGTTTAGCCACAAATGGCGCTCTGCGGCCACCGAACCCGCCATAAGGTGCCCCACGGCGCGTGCGGTGTGCTTAGTGGCTCTGAGAGCTAAGTCAGTGGCTCTGCGCAGCTCCTTTACAGCCTCCGGAGTCAGACTTCAGTCCCCTCGGATTTTCTTGAGGACGTCCGTCTGGTAGGCCATCGTATGGCCATCGTATGGAGGGCTAGGAAACAGATAATCCTGCGTGAATTCAACCGGTGAATTCGCGCGCACATTAGTTAGTGAGGGAGAGAAAGGCGAGGCCTGTCTGCTCACTCTCCTTCTCCTCGAGCTAAACATCCGAACCCCAGGTCGCGGAATCACGAGAGGCCGCAGATTCATGCGAAGCCGCGGAGGCCTCCGGAGCGCGGCGGGGAAAGAAAATGGATGACTCCTTTTCACACACCTCAAGCCGAAAGCGGAGGGTTATGAGACGGAGATTCTCACAAATGACATTCAAATCACAAAAACTGCATGCGTAAACCTCAAACCTCAGATAATTTACTTATCTGTGCGGGTCATAGCGAGCGATGAATCGCGCACACGGCATGGCGGTATAGCCCTGTTCCACCGAACCCACGAGGTTGGTGAAGTCAGCGGCCGCCGCGTTAGTAAGGCGGGAAGAAAAAGGCTGTTTCCAGGATCTGGAAATCTCCTGATGCAGATGACCGAAAAACGGCAGCTTCCTCCGCTCATTTTGGAATTTACACCGCTAAGAAACCGCTCGTCGATTTTCGAAGAGCGAGAGTCGCGGGGCTCGTCGTCCAATCCATGCAAGAGCTTCTCAGCGGCGCGCGAAAGCACGTCCACGAGCTCAGAATAGGCCGGTGAAGGCCGCGCCTCCTGACCGCTAAGCGGTAGCGCATCTGCTAAACTAGGCCCGAAATCCTCGGAGTCGGAGGCCGCAGTTAGCAGAACATCATCTATCCCGAAGGAAACAGTATAACGTGCCCTCGGGCTAGGAAACAGATAATCCTGCGTGAATTCAACCGGTGAATTCGCGCGCACATGCTCTGGTGAGGGAGGGAGAGAAAAGGCGAGGCCTGTCTGCTCACTCTCCGTCTCCTCGAGCTAAACATCCGAAACCCAGGTCGCGGATTCACGAGAGGCCGCGGATTCACGAGAAGCCGCGGAGGCCTCTGGAGCGCGACGGTGAAGAAAATGGATGACTCCTTTTCACACACCTCAAGCCGAGAGCGGAGGGTTATGAGACGGAGATTCTCACAAATTACATTCAAATCCCATAAACCGCATGCGTGAACCCGAAACATATAATTTTACTTATCTGTACGGGTCATAGCGAGCGATGAATCGCGCGCACGGCGGTTGACAGCGGCAAAACTCCATGGCACTTCACCGCGAGGAGAACAAAGTTCCACTGAGGCAGTCGCCGAAGTGCAGATGGATGATCGCAAAAAGGTAAGTTGGGTCAGAAATCGCAACAACGAAGGGTAATGTGACCGCTTCGTGAAGGCAGAGAAATCTGAGGAGTGGATGGCGCGTTCGCCAGTATGACCTGATGACGTCATTGCATCAGATACGGCGTCGCGCCATCAGCCAATGAATTGGCGTGATTCTATATGGGTTCAGACTCGGTCACGCAGTGGGCGTTCCCGAAGCGTTCAACGCAGTGTTGAGTTACCTATGAAAGAGAACAGCAGTTTAAAGAACTGCAAAACGGATTGACCACATAGAACCAATCTGTATGTGTAAAAAAACAGACTGTCAAATGTCTAAATTACTTGTTGTGTATGTAGGGTAAAAGGTTTCCGAAATAATCCGATATGTACAGCTCCGTTTTTCTTTTATCTGCACTTGCAGTTTTGGCACGATTCTCTCACTAACTGAGTTTTGCAAGCGCGAGAGGAGGGTGGGTCCACCTTCTTGTAGCCAATCAAATGAGGCTCTCGCTGACTCTTCAAATAAACACATCAAACGCCAAGACATGTATCTTCATTTAGTTCGGGAACGTTCTTGCTGCCGGAATGATACTTTTATCGTACACATGCAGTAAAAAACAAATAAATACCAACTTAATTAAAACATTATATTTTATAAGTCGTGTTCCTTTAGGCTAGACTCCCATGAGTTCAAACTGAATTACGAACTGTGTAGTATCCTTCTTCTGCTAAACAGGCTATATGATATATTTAGTTTATTTTAATATTATAATTGTAATGATAATTAAAGACGGCCTAGTATCTGCACTAGCCCAATACATGCATAACTTCACCTGTCTACTGATCAGGGATGGTTAAATGTTTTAACAAAAAATTTGTTCAATAATAATTGAACCAACAGAAGCAACAGTAATATTTATTTTCTTTAACATGTTGTAATTTAAGATGACTTTGCAAAATATTACTAAAATATTTATCTATAACTTATTTATCATCTGTAATACCATCGTGTAACCACTAGATGACTGTTTAGCTCTCTATATATAAACACATAAACATAGCTGTGCGGCTGGGAACTTTGGATTCCACATAATTAGTTACTTGAATTTGGATATATATTTAGACATGATTAAATACATATTTATCAAAGTTTTTGCATTAGTCAAATCTGGACACAAAGAAAGTATTTTGTTACTCATTCTTGCTTCATATAATAGCTTGATCGGTCACATGAAAGTTATCAGAATCAATGCTGACATTTCAAAATATACAATTGAGTGTTAAAAACCATAAACAGAGACATGGTTTGAAAAATTGACAAGTTCAGATTTAAGTAGCTTTATTGGCATAGCAAAAAAAAGGTTTTACAAAATGTAGCACTCTGATACATAGTGTTGAGCATTTTCGCATAACATAATTTTAATTATAAAGTTTAACATTTAAGCAGATTATACAATTTCAATGTAAAGCAAAACCAAACCAAACCAAATAACGTTAACACCAGCTCTTAATTCAGTTTGAACACATGGGAGTCTAGCCTAAAGGAACACGACTTATAAAATGTAATGTTTTAATAAAGTTTTTTTTTTTTTTTTTTACTGCATGTGTACGATAAAAGTATCATTCCGGCAGCAAGAACGTTCCCGAACTAAATGAAGATACATGTCTTGGCGTTTGATGTGTTTATTTGAACCAATCAGATAAGAGTAAATGGAGAGTCAGCGAGAGCCTCATTTGATTGGCTACAAGAAGGTGGACCCGCCCTCCTTTCGCGCTTGCAAAACTGAAGTTGCAGTTTCACAAAACATGAATTACACTTACGAGTAACAGCAAAATGCTGCAAATAATTTTTTCTTGCGCTTGAGACGCGGTTTACAAATCTTCTCTTGCGCTTGCAAATTTAATCTACGCTTACAGTCATATGTACACTTTCACAAATCTTACCATACGCATGCAAATCTTTATGACGGAAAAATACCTTCATAGGAGAGGCACAGAATCCACGTTGCTTGAGGTCCAGTGTAAAGTTTCCACAGTCAGTGATGGTTTGGGGTGCCATGTCATCTGCTGGTGTTGGTCCACTGTGTTTTCTGAGGTCCAGGGTCAACACAGCCGTATACCAGGAAGTTTTAGAGCACTTCATGCTTCCTGCTGCTGACCAACTTTATGGAGATGCAGATTTCATTTTCCAACAGGACTTGGCACCTGCACACAGTGCCAAAGCTACCAGTACCTGGTTTAAGGACCATGGTATCCCTGTTCTTAACTGGCCAGCAACTCGCCTGACCGTAACCCCATAGAAAATCTATGGGGTATTGTGAAGAGGAAGATGCGATATGCCAGACCCAACAATGCAGAAGAGCTAAAGGCCACTATCAGAGCAACCTGGGCTCTCATAACACCTGAGCAGTGCCACAGACTGATCGACTCCATGCCACGCCGCATTGCCTCAGTAATTCAGGCAAAAGGAGCCCCAACTAAGTATTGAGTGCTGTACATGCTCATACTTTTCATGTTCATACTTTTCAGTTGGCCAAGATTTCTAAAAATCCTTTCTTTGTATTGGTCTTAAGTAATATTCAAATTTTCTGAGATACTGAATTTGGGGTTTTCATTAGTTGTCAGTTATAATCATCAAAATTAAAAGAAATAAACACTTGAAATATACCAGTCTGTGTGGAATAAATGTATACATTATACAAGTTTCACTTTTTGAATTGAATTAGTGAAATAAATCAACTTTTTGATGATATTCTAATTATATGACCAGCACCTGTATACTGTAATTTGACAATACCGAGACAAATTCTTTGTTAACCTTATCCTCATGTTTCTGGTGCAGTATGAGCGCTCTGTGCTGAAGAGAAGACCCTGGCTCACCTGGAGAATGAGACGCATCAGGAACAGAGAGTCTGCTGATTGCTCAGCCACCTTTTACAACATGCTATTGGCTCAGGTATAAATGAGACGCAGTCCACCATTCTTTCAAATCTCGCCATATTAGCACAAGATAAACAGGGTCATTGTGTACTTACTATCTCTAACAGCTATTAGGTCACGACAATCTGGTCTGTGCTTAGTCAAACCAGTGAACCTGTGAATAAATGCATAAAAATTGACTTTCACCTTTATTGTCCACACTGTTTTATCAGTCTTACCAGTAATCTAGTCTTATCTAGATTACTGGAACATTTGCATGGATTTTCAACAGATGAACAAGTCCAAGAGAGTCATAATGCAGAGGCTGTCATCATAAGCTCCCTTGTGAATTATATATATATATATATATATGTGTGTGTGTGTGTGTGTGTGTGTGTGTGTGTGTGTGTGTGTGTGTGTATGTGTTAGAAATTGAGTTGAGCTGTTAGAAACTGAGCTGTTAGAAATAGCTGTTAGAAATTGAGTTGAGTTGAGTATGTGTGTATAAATATATATAACTGTTTGCAGATAATACAATATTACTGAAATTAAAGGCCACTTAAGTGTACTTTAAGAGAGCATACTTTGACTGTTTCTTAACACACTTCAGTACACTTTAAAAAAGTGCACTTTGGAATAATGTTAAACATTAATGCATATTTTT
>JAPDDL010000289.1:0-48273 GCA_027422435.1 Schizopygopsis pylzovi
GAACACTCGCCACGGACGCACTGGCATACAGCTGGCCGCGGGGCCTTTGCAAGTATGCATTTCCCCCAGTGAGCCTTCTCGCACAGACAATGTGCAAAATCAGGGAGGACGAGGAGCATATCCTGCTTGTGGCGCAATACTAGCCCACCCGGATCTGGTTCCCAGAGCTGATGCTCCTCGTTACAGCCCCTCTTTGGCAGATTAATCTGAGGAAGGATCTACTGACTCAGAGACAGGGCACCTTGTGGCACCCACGTCCAGACATCTGGAAACTTCATGTCTGGTCCCTGGACGGGACCAAGAGGTTCTAGGTGACCTACCCCAAGAGGTAGACGACACCATCACTTCGGCGAGAGTGCCGTCTACGAGACATGATTACATCTTGAAGTGGAACCTGTTCATCAAATGGTACTCTTCTCACAGGGAAGACCCCAGGAAGTGCCCGATCAGAGTCGTGCTGTCCTTCTTGCAGCAAGGGTTGGAGCGAAGGCTGTTTCCCTCCACCCTCAAAGTCTATGTAGCTGTGATTGCTGCCAACCACGGCCCTGTGGAAGGGAAGCATGTCTGGGTTGTCAGGTTCCTTAGCAGGGCAAGAAGGTTGAATCCTCCATGCCTCCCCTCTATACCCTCTTGGGACCTGTCTCTAGTGCTCAAAGCCAATGCACTGGAGTTTGGCCTAGAGTTTGGACCGGCGGATTCCCAGATAATCCTGAGGCCCTGGCCCGGCTATGTGCCCAAGGTTCCCACTACTCCCTTCAGAGACTAGGTGGTGAGCCTGCAATCACTGCCCCCGGAGGAGGCAGACCCAGCTCTAGCTTTGCTTTGTACCGTCCGAGCATTGAGATTAGGGATGGGTATCGTTAAGGTTTTAACGGTACTACTACTTTTATCGATACTGCTTATCGATCCGGTGCTTTAACGGTATTCTTATCGGTACTTTTTGTTATTTATATATATACATACATACATACATACATACATACACATATATGTATGAAATATATATTTCTATGATAGATTAGCAGCTTAATTAACATGGCTTTATATTCTGAAATGTTAAATAAATATTTCATTAAATAAATATAAAACATCAATTTGTAAATGCAGCAGTGTGCAGGCATTTTTTTGTGTTTTATATACATAAGATAAGATAGAGTAAGAACATGAACAAAGAAACAAAGTTAAACAAACTGACAAATATACCATTTATTGTGTGTGTATTT
The DNA here is from genome assembly GCA_027422435.1 of Schizopygopsis pylzovi. NCBI lineage: Eukaryota > Metazoa > Chordata > Actinopteri > Cypriniformes > Cyprinidae > Schizopygopsis > Schizopygopsis pylzovi. The sequence continues at coordinate 1,224 of JAPDDL010000289.1, forward strand.
GATCGTTTGGACGTGCCCGAAGCTTGGAGCGCGCCACGCACGCACACACACACACGCGCGCGCAAACACACACACGCACACGCACACACACACACACACGCACTCACACACACACACACACGCGCAAACACACACACACACACACACACAGGGGCGCGGGAACAGGGGGTGCTGAGAGTGCTGCAGCACCCCCTGTTTTTTGTCTGTGGGCAACTGTAAACTGTTGTGAATAAAAAAAATATATAGGCTAAATTTGTTATAATAAAGATTAATTTAAAAATGTATATGGTTGCTCCGATGTTTATAACATTTAGTTTACATTGGCTATTTTGCTATCTATTTCTATGTGATCTTCGACATATTTACCATTTGCCCATTAATTTAACAGTTGTAAGAATTAAAGTTATCAAAGTTATTAAACTGATGCAGGGCTATTTGATGTGCGCACATCCTGCCAAATCACGCACGCAGCACTGCCAATGCTTGCTTTTATGTTTGTGAATGCTATGATTGTGTTGAAGAATTTGTAGGTTGTGGCTTAAAAGCGGAACATGGAAATATCATGGATGTACTTTTTTTTTTTTGTTCTCAGCGATATGAGTCTTTCCCTTCTCCCAAAACAGCTTATAGCTAAAATAGTTCAGTTTTGTATGTAATGGAAAAGTGATTAGACGATGTTTCGGTTTTTTTTTCTTCATAAAGTTAATTTAGAAAAACCTTGGGAGCATTTTTTGTTCGTTAAATGTTTTTTTTTTCTTTTAAGCAACGACCAAGCGGCCAGCATCAGAGTTGATCGCCTATGTTTGATTAATTTAGCCTTATCAAATCATCAAGACTTGACTAAAATAAAATCGATAGATAGACCTATAAACAGTTCAAGCATATCACAGTGTTAGTTTAAATGTTTAACCTATATAAATGTGCAATATCCAACAGTTTGTGTGGAGAGCTGAAGCAAGCTTTACAGGGAGGATTTTTTTCTTAAAGTAAAAACAACTTAAAATACGCCGTGTGATTTTTTTTTTTCTCATAAAGGTAAGAGTAATATATCATTTTGAACTGTAAAGGGTCTACTTTTATTTGTGTGCATTCACAATATCAACATTGTGCTTTTATAAAATAGGAAAACAGAGAATGCACTTTCTTCCGGTTTTGAACAAGAGGCTTCAATGATGAACCGAAACTCGGCAACTCGAAACTGGCTCAGAGATATGATAAATATATCTATAGAAAGCTTTAAAATACTACTTTAAAACGAAATAATTCAAAGCAAAGCAAAAACTCTTCATTAGCCTATGTAATCCGTTAAGATGCATATATTTCTCCAATGAGGAAATGGCGAGTAATTTTTCCCCGTCACCTCACCATCTAAAATATAAAAATAAGGGAAAGCCTAAAACAGGCCCGATTATAATTTGCGTTTTATTTTATAATTGTATTCAATAAAAAAAAAAGTATGTAAATCTTTGTCCTTGAAATTTAAAGGATTTGTTGCAATGCAATTTTGTCTGACTGATGTGAATTATTTATTGGCCTATCGTTTTAATCCATGCAGCAAATGCTTTAAAAACAGCTTTAAAATTACTTTATTGCATTCCAGATGCTTTTAAAAAAACTTTTCACTATACATTTTAAGGGTTTTTAAGCTTGAATGTAACTTGAATGTAAAACATTGTTATGTATTCATTGTAGCCTATTCCCATTTGTAAAATAGCTGATTGTTGTCTAACACGATCTCATGAAAGTGCGTAGGCTATAGCACGATTTTCTGTTTCTATTTGGCGTAATATTTATATGCAGAAATTGACTACACCCCCCCCCCCCCCCCACAGCACCCCCTACATAAAACACCTTCCCGCGCCCCTGCACACACACACACACACACACGCACACACACTTCAGCCTGAGGAACAGCGTCTCTCGTGTGGATTGTACTTCCAACATTTCATTATCAAACATGTCCAGCAATTTAGTTACTGTAAAGACGGCATTTTACAACAATCGACAGACGATTGATCTGATTCTGACGTTAAGTTTTGGTCACGGAGGAACGAATGCGCGCCGCTGTGAAGAGAAGGAAGTTGTGTTAGAAGAAACACGGCTATAATCTTTAGAAGCTAAAAAAAAACATTAAATAAACTCAGTTTAATATAACAGCCACAGGCCTAAAGTGTAAGCATGTTTTAATGGTTAGTTCTCTCTTCTATCATAAACAGGGCTTTCATGTTGCGCGTGCTGAACTCCACGTGAGCGATCGCGCTTCTGATTTGGGAATAGCAAAAATGCATCATAGACAAGAGTTTGAATATTATTGCATATAAAAACAGCTGGTGACTCTGGCGGGATATAATTTGCAAGATAATGTGTATATATATAGCAATAATAAATGTATGTGTGTTTTCTTAATTTCTCCAGTACCGATAACAGAACCGTTAACGTCAGAGCTTATCGATACTCCGGTCTTTTATAATTTAGCCCCGAGACCGATTAAATACCGAGTTTCGGTACCCATCCCTAATTGAGATGCTACGTTGACAGGACGCAAAGCTTCAGGGCCTCAGACCAGCTTTTTGTCTGTCACGGAGGCCAGCAGAAGGGGAATGCCGTCTCCAAGCAAGGGATGGCCCACTGAATAGTGGACGCCATCACCCTGGCTTATCAGGCACAGGGTGTGCCTTGCCCATTCAGGTTGAGAGCTCAGTCTTCAAGAAGTGTGGTGTCCTCTTGGGCACTGGCTCGTGGCGCCTCGCTGACGGATATTTGTAGAGCTGCGGTCTAGGCGACCCCTAACATGTTCGCTAGATTCTATAGCCTTCGTGTGGAACTGGTTTCCTCCTGTGTTCTCATCTCAAACGGGTAGAACCACTGGTTTCAGTTCGGCTTGCTAAAAACTGCTCCAGAGAATCCGTACTTTAGACCCTGTTGAGCTCCTCCGTCCCCTCGGCAGTCGGATGTAGCAGAGTATCCAGCGCCAGGCCCTCACTCAATGTATCCGTGAGAACCGGTAGAGGGCTGGGTTCCATATGTAGATCCCATTTGGATCCCATTTGTGTAAATTCCACGGTATAACCTTCGAACCTGTGTTTTCCCGGCAGACTTCCTGCTGCTTCCAAGAGGGTTACAATCACCTCCAATCTTCCATATGCACCTGACTATTCTCCATATGTGTAACTGCTTCTGAACCTCCCTCGGGAAGGTCGGGCTTCCGCAACGCTTCTGTTCTAAGCTGAACGGGTACGTTTTCCCAGTGTTGTCCAGTCCTACTGAGTGGGTAGTGCCATAGCAGAAGTAAATGGTCTTCCTATGGGGGCCCTAACCTGCGCCAAAAAGTAACGGTGCAGGAGGCTTCCACGGGACAATGGAAGGGGCAGTATCCATGGCCTTATGGTGGGGATCCCAATTTGTCGTGATGTGACGTCATTGCTGCTTCTGTCATGGTGCACACAGTGGGGAAGAACGAGGAACACAAAGACGAGGATAAACTCAAATAACAATCTTTAATCTAGACAAGGCATGGCAATACAATGCAGGACAGACACACACACACAGGAACACCGGCAGTAACGAGTAGACCAGACGAATATTAACTGAACAGACAGGACTATAAATACACAGGATATGCATAGATAATAGGACAAACAGAGCTGGACAAGAATTAACTAATAATGACACTAAACAAGGACAGGGAACTAACCAAATATGGACACAAGAGAGCAGGAAACACACAATAAAACACAGGAAAGACTTAACTCCCCCCTTCCGGAAGGTGCAACTCACGTCATAACAGTATCTCAAGGGAGGGGGGATGGGGGCACTGGATGCCATTGCCACTACAGCCCCCCCCCCGCACAAAAATCTATTAGGCAGTTGAGGGGGTATCAGGAGCCCTCCGGTGCTAAACCCTAAACACAGGAACAAGACAGCCCACACGGGGCTAAACACACAGGAACAGGACAATCCACAGGAAAAGGAGCACTACATGGGCAACGCTCGGAATCTGAGGCCTCTCTATGGGTTATCTCAGGAGCCGACTCCATCTCTGCGACAGGAGGAGCATGGCCATAACAAGAGGAATCACCTGCTCCAGACGAGTCTCCATGGACAAGACAAGACCGACATGACAGGGTAGATTAACATTTTCCTGTGGACAAGACAAGACTTAAAAATATGTTTCCAGGGGACATGACACGGCACTCCTGGCCAGAAACAGGGGAACTGGATGCACTGTGGCTTGACGTCGGAGTGGCCGGCAGGCTTGAGTCAGCGGCGGCCGGCGGGCTTGAGTGAGCCACCAATGTCGGCATGCTTGAGGGAGGTGGCAATGACTAATCTAGTGAAGATGGATTAAAATATACACAAGTTAATCATATCAGGACCGTCACTACGCTGAATAATAATGCTGTTGCAAAAACCGACTCTGAAATGCAATCATTTAAGTAAAGGAAAACACTGCTCTACGTTGTCTTTTTTCCTTGTGAAAATTGGTTGGGAACATTATAAAGCAGCCTGCAGTGATCTCAAATGCTGCAAAATAGTAACTCCTGCTGCGGTGTCTCAGTGACCTTATTTATTTCATTCAATAGAACAAATGAAAACTAAATTAAAATAGGAAAAAAAAAAACGTTTATTCTCGGATAATACAATGCATTGCAAAACATTACGGAACCCCATTTGGCCCGATTAGTTACAGTGGACACAAAAACTATTTAATTAAACAACATGTAAAATGCACGAATGTCACCGCATTAGAAATGTTCTATAAACTATGCTGTGTTCTTAACTTTTACATTTCAAATTTAATATCTCATGACATTCAATAATGGTTATTTAATCTGTTTTGTTCTGCTGATTAACACTAAGCAACAAACACAACAAGCGGAGTCTGATTCATGGATTAATTAATTTTATGAGCCGGTTCTTTGTGACAAATCAGTTAAAAGGATTCACATGATCTGATGATTTACACTGATTAAATATTTGTTAATGCAAGTGTTATGTAGTGAATCAATCAAACAAATATGCATCATTTATTTCCAGTTGTCTCTTGGTTTGATGTTTTTTCAGCCTATTTAACGCAATGAAATTCCTGACTTAAATATGCTCAGGATTATCCTAAAATGGTAATTTTAAGCAATAATAAGCACTAACTCCTAGTAAAAAATATCCTGGTCAATAATTGGCTTCACAAGTTTCACCTGACATGAAATGGATGGAAATTGGGGAGAGATGTGCTTATGAGATTATGGTAAGTGATGTAAGTACGTGCTGACAAGGGAAATAAAAAACAAATATTATGAAATTACTGAGAGTCATAATTAGCAATTTAACATTTCTACAAAATTAACAGCATTACATGAATATGATGCATATTGATGCTTAATATTATATATTTTTTCAGCCCTCCAGGCCAAGAATAAGATATCGAAGACACATTTATATTGTAAATTCATCCATCATCATCAAACCATGATTCCAGGAATGATTCCTCAATCGATTTATCCAGAGAAAAATGGTCATCAGTAGTCTCTCACTGAAGTTGCCCTCAGGTGACAGTTGCTTCTCGGAAAATCACAAAACCAGCATTGTCCTCAAAGCTGCCTTCCAAAATTTAGTCAAGAATCCCTGGGAAAAACCATTGTTGCATAACTAATGTTATTGAGAGATATAAATATTCACATCCATGTTCACTGGCGCAAGTCTGTCTACCCTGCATACTTGATCATCCAATCACCTTGACATATTGCAGCTTCTCTTTTACCTTGAGTTGTATTCATTCATGACTGTGCTGACTTCAACACTTTGTTTTAGAGATAAATTATTTATATTCTCTCTATTAATGAAAATATTTTATATCAAATTTACTCATTGGATTAAACATTAGATTTTGTAAAAAAAATAAAAATAATAATAACCGTCCCTTTAAATGATGATGTGAAGTGGCATCATTGAGTCTTCAGAGGAGCCATATTTAAAAGTTGTTGAGTTCCACTCTAATTTAATTATGTAATTTAGTCAATATGTATTTAAATACTTACTTCCCAGCACTGATTATTTTAAAGTAACCATGTGGTTATTTATATAATCAATCAATTGAGAACAACAGATACGTTTTTTGGGGAGTAAAACTTTTATTCTATACATAAAAGAGTGGATTTTCTGTGGATTTAAGTTTTTAAAATCACAAAATTCACTTATTGCATGGTGTTTTCAAACTCTAAATAAGACAGGAAACAGCATGGAAGCAGTCCATATGTTTTGTTTTATATATAAATTTATGTGATGAACAGACTCAAATCTCAGTCATTAATCACATACAAAGCACATCATATTACGATAATTAGCCTTCCATTCTCGCTCACTCCGCAATGGCGTAATGTAAAATGCTGATGACCTATCATGTTTGCGCGAACAGGGTGCGCAGAGGTATGCAAATGCATACGTTGACAGGCGGTAAGAACAGCCTATCATAGCCCTCAGACCGAAAAATCTGATTGTACGAACATTTTATGGTCCTACGCCTTCCACAGATGAAATAAGTGCACATAAATACATTTAGGCCACATAAAGTGATAGTTCAACCAAAAATGAATATTATGTCATGAATTACTCACCCTCATGTTGTTCCAAACTCCTAATATCTCAATCCATCTTAGAAAATATATTAAATATGTTTTAATGAAATCCAAGAGCTTTCTGACCCTGCATAGACAGCATCTCAACTGAAATGTTCCCAGGCCCATAAATGTAGAAAGGTCATCTGTAAAACAGTCCATGTGACATCAATGGTTCAACAGTAATTTACAATTGTGTGGAAAGAACACAAAATAATGACTTTATTCAACAATTCTTCCTATTTCTTCCCTACCTCTGCACTTTAACAATGCATGATTTACTCGTCGTGATACTCTCTATAATGGTGCCTTAGGGTGACGCGAAGTAGAAGAATTGTTGAATAAAGTAGTCATTTTTATAATTTTTATAGTTTTTGTGCACAAAAAGTATTCTCGCTGCTTTGTAAAATTTCGGTTGAACCATTGATGTCACTGTTTTACCGATTGTCCTTAATACATTTCTGGGTCTGGGAACATTTCAGTTTCTGTCTATGCAGAGTCATAAAGCTCTCAGATTTCATCAGAAATATCTTAATTTGTGTTCCGAAGATGAACGGGTCTTACGGGTTTGGAACGACATGAGGGTGAGTAATTAATTAGATAATTTAAATTTTTGGGTGAACTATCGCTTTAACTTAGTGACTGCTATATGAAGTTTTATAAAGTAAGTTCGGGAGGAGCACGTCAGATACTCAGCCTAATTAACACAGGTGGTACGCAATCTAGGTAATCAACCCTTGGACATAAATACAGCTGACTTACCTCCATCTAGTTGACGGTTAATCAGCATTCGGTGGCACCATTTACCATTACATCACAGACGCAACATTTACGTCCAAACTACGAGACCCATGCTGGGGATTTTTCGTAACCTCTGGGCAACCTGCCGGCCCCAGGATCATTTATTTTAATTTTATTTTCACCAGACACGGCCGCCGAGCTACGGGCTTCGTCGCGACCGCTGCTCTCTGCTCAACCAGCCACATGCTCTCCTCCGCCGGAGGTCGCAGCAGCAGGCCTTCAACGAGCCTGGACCACGCCCCAGTTTTCACCGCAGCAAAGCCTCACTCGCTTCCCGCTTCGGCTCCTCAGCCTTCACCGTGGCTCTCCCAGCTGCAGCGCAAGTATGCAGCCGGGCCTCTAGCTTCAGATGCTAACGCGAGGCCGCCTCCGTCAGCATGCAACCACCAATGTTGCCAATAATTCTCAGGCAAAATCTCCAAAGGCAGGTGTTTGTTGATAAAAGGCGTTAAAAGACCTCGCAAAGACATTGGATCTTAATGCCACTATGTAACCATGACACCATGCCCAGAATACACACCGGACGTACTTAAACCCTGTATTTTTACCAGCATTTAATTGGCATAGCATTCCTTAGATAAGCTGGATGAGATAAATGCGTTTTGCGAATACACTCTTGATCACCATAAACACCTTGATCACGTAAATATGAACGTGCACGAGTAATTCTCATTCGAACTGTGTTATATTAATGTTTTGTTTTTGACCTAAATCATAGAGACACTGACATTGATTTGCATATGCATTTCAGAGGGCTAAATAGATCCCCTTCACAACAGATTTAGTTCCCAAACAACTGTCAGTTTTGACCCAAATATGATTTTCAGTTACATAATTAAAAATTTGACAGTAATAAATTATCTTGCAGCATCAGTTGCGCACGTACCCCCAAGATCTCCCAGATCTCGCTTGTGTATTTCAGTTCACAGGAGACATCACTCTAAACAGATAATTTGAATCAGTGAGTTGTCAACTCGAGAACAGCTGCTATCGGATCATTCCAACTTGCGAAAGAAGCGTTGGAGCAATTTGCAAACCAATTTTACAGTAAAAAAAAAAAAAAAGAAAATCTGCTTGTTCATGAATCAGACACCGCTCCTGCGTCCCAGAGCACATTATGTACATTATAAGGAGTAACGATATGTTTCAAGATACGTAGCGAATAAAAAGTACAATCTTTGGAATGCAGTAAAGTAAAGTTACTAAATAAACGACTCCAGAACGTACAGATATTCGAAAAATGTACTTAAGTACGGTAGCGAAGTAAAGCTACTTCGTTACTGACCACCACCGGTCCTGCTAAACGTCACAACCATTTTTCCATGGGCTACAGCAGCCGGCGCAAGCTCGAAACTGCCTCCGCTTGCAACACAGCCCCACACATCTCAGTCTTTTTCCTTCCGCTATGAATAACCCTATTTTTCCTTTACAGTGTCCTCCAGCTCCCATAGCAGACACTAGCGTGAGGCTACCTCCATTAGCAGAGCAGGCTACGATAGCTCTTCAGGACACCCTTCCTGTGGCCTACAGCTACGGCAGTCAAAGCAAGCGCGACGCTGCCTTCGCTCACAACACAGACCCACACATCTCTTTTCTCGTACTGCTTTCTTTCTTGCGCTTCTATCAATTCCCCACTTCAAGATACAGAGGCCGTCGTTCAGCGTGATACTGCCTCCGCTCTCTACTTTATTTAACATCACCATATTCTCTTTTACAGCAACATCACTGCTCGTCCAACCAAATGCTGTTGCCTCGGTGCCACCGCTAGGGGCATACAACATCCGAGCACCGATCCGGCAGGTGCAGACATAGACACCTACCCCTCATCCAAGGCCGTCACTAAGGACTAATTGGGTAACGGATGTATTGCAGGCCATTATAATCGTTTAAAATATAAAAGAGAAACATAATAAACAAGAGTGCTTTCAGTATTTAAGATTATCCGAACGCTTTCCATCCAAGAATCGTGAGTGATTTTTCCCCATCTTTACCGTCATTTTTACCATGACACCATAGACAGTGTAAGATCTATTAAGCCGCATCTACGCACGGATCTCTGTGGTAATGGAAGTTACGTGGGTAGTCGTGCACAGCCGCATGCGCAAGCAGTCTACACAATCAAGCGCGCATCAGCATTTAAAATAAGAGCGGCCTTCCGTAGTGAGGTTCACATCTTACATTTATAAATCCACCGCATTCCAAACCACAGGCATAGTGACTCCGCAGAGCATTTGTAAGAAAAACACAGACTGGCGAGACCGCACACTTCAAGTTTACATCAAACAAACGCGTGTCTCTTTCAGCACTCCTACGCAATGAAGCCAGCGAATCTCCTTGTAACTTGCTCCAACCTTTCCAGACCTTATGAAAGATTATTTTACAGAAGGTTCAAGTGACACATGCACGTGAGGAATTGGAAGCAAGCAGCATATGGGTGTTTCTAAAGCAACTCTGCGTCATAGCTCATCTGGCTAAAATCTAAGCCCAGAATTGATTCTGAAATTCTCAGAACCGTTTTAGAGAGACTTGGTCATTTCTCCATGACAGAAGCGCTGCAACTATCATAAATCATTGAATATGGACATCAAAGTTGCCATTTGCCAAATTATCCATCGAGTTCAGCCGTATTCATCAAGCTTACCTGTCCGATGTCCTAAGTCTTAAAAATCTCCCATCAGATGCTGCGAGAGCCCCCCCAGTTCCGGGTTTCTCTTCTCCCTACTCGTCGGCGAGACTATCCGTCTGGCAGCGTAGCCTTGGTCTCATGTCAAGACGTCGACGCTGGTCTCCCGGTGGGCTCCTATGCTTGCCGTCCGCATGCGACGCTCATCCATTCGATGCCGTGAGTCTCGATCTCCCATCGGATGTTGTGAAAGCCTCCTTGTCGGGCGTCCCAAACTCTTTTTATCTGCCCAGCCGATAGGACCCACCCATCCGACGAAGGGGGTCGCCCCAAAACCACGAAGTTCACTCCGGCGGTCGGTGGGGCCCACCCATGCATGCCAAACCGCTCCCTCAGAGCACATAGACCCCCCCCCCCCCCCGGCCTGCCACACAAGTTACTCCTCGGAACTAGCTCCCGTCAGATCTCAAATGCGTATTTGGGGGGGATCTTAGTCTGGCGGCTGTCCTACACTCTATTGCTTTTTGCGGGTACTCTGGGTTCGGGCCATTCCCGGCTAGGAGCCCTCCCCCAGGACAGCACGCCTACAACGTATTACCATACACACCAAATACGCATTACGTTTATCGTGCTAGTAGATGTAAGTGTGAAATTAAGTTTTATAAACTAAGTTCGGGAGGAGCACGTCAGATAATCAGCCTAATTAACACAGGTGGTACACAATCTAGGTAATCCACCCTTGGACATAAATACAGCTGACATACCTCCATCTAGTCGACGGTTAAGCAGCATCCCTCCACCACCCCTTATTCACCAATATCACTATAATTCTCATCACACCATGGGAGGTACTCTGGGTTCGGGCCATTCCCAGCTAGGAGCCCTCCCCCAGGACAGCACGCCTACAATGTATTACCATACACGCCAAATACGCATTATGTTTATCGTGCTAGTAGATGTAAGTGTGAAATCGTGAACAGGATGTTAAGAGACTTTCAACCAGCATAACACATGTTTTTAAACCAAATCACTTAGGGGTCTAAGTTTACACTTGTGCATTTTCGTTTTAAACCGCATCATTTTTTATACTACTCCGCCGTTTTCGAGGCAGAAAATGGAGACTTTTTTCAAAATGCTGCAGACCCCGTTTTTGTTTGGAAACTTCAGGGTTGCTTTTTAGTGTAAATGGACTAAAACGTAGGCCGTTTCTCAATATGCATTCTTTTCTGTACTTGCGTTCTTGTGAACTTGTGAAATGCCATCAGTCTTCGCCCAAGAACTGTTCAAATTCAAAGTTCACATCTAGACAAGTACAGTTAAAATCCCTGAATGTGTTCTTGCTCTGCCCCTTTTATCAAGGATGTATCCAGAGGTGACTTGTGCAGACTTGAGGCAGCCAGGTATCCCAGATCACATTTTGCACCAATCAGTGAATGTTAATGGCGGAGTGGAAAACCCGCAAAATTTCTAAATATTACTGTTCTTGTGTCATGAAATGCCATTCTAAGAGTATTTCAGGCGAGAATGTAGTTGTTTAAACCTCAAATCTGCGGTTTATTCATAAAGATAGCGCCTATTTGAAAATGTATTTCACCGATTTCGGAGACGTGAGCTCCACGCTTATTGCTCATGTATCAAGTCAAGTAAAGTTGAGCTTTATTATCATTCTGCTACATGTGGGTACATACAGTGGAACGAAACATCGTGCCTCACAGGACCACGGTGCTACATAAATACAGACATGCAACAATGAAATACAGACATGCAACAATGAAGTAAAAAATAACCCCATAAACCTATACACAACTAACCTACTGACATATTTTGACTATAAATATACTGTAAATAAATGTTAACCTATAAGTAGACTAAAAAAATATAAACTATACAAACTGTAAGAATGCTTCAAATGAATACTGTACATGTGTAGAGAGAAACACCGCAAGTCAAGCAGCTGGCTGGTGAACGGTGTAAGGTGATTTGTAGTGCATGAGCATGTAAACATGCATGTATTTTTGTGAGTATATTTACACATAGTAATATGTGAAAAGTGTCTAGTGCGAATATAGTAGAGTGAGTTACTACAGGTGGTCTGTACAGGCCCACTCACCTGTGTGTAGCACACTTCAAATTGCAAAAAAAAGTTTTTTGCGTGATGTGGTAAGGTTGGGGGTTGGGATGGTCCCTGTTTCAGGAGGTAGGGGGTTTCTATGGGTTTCAGAGAGGGGCAGGGTGATTTGATTTCAGGGCTCTCACAGCCTGGGGGGGGAAGCTGTTAAGCAGTCTGGCGGAGTGGGCTCTAATGCTCCAGTACCATCTTCCTGATGGTAGGAGCTGGAAAAGACTGTGGGAGGGATGGGTGGGGTCATTCACAATACTATTTGCTTTGCTGAAGCATCATGCAAGGAGAATGTCCAGGATGGAGGGGAGAGGGGCACCAATGATCTTTAAAGCTGTGTTCACTGTCCGCTAGAGGGTCTTGCGGTCTGCTGCAATACAGTTCCCGTACCAGACAGTGATACAGCTGGTCAGCACGCTTTTATTGGTTCCCCAGTAGAAAGTTGTGAGGATGGATAGAGGGAGACTTGCTCTTTTCAGCCGGCGGAGAAAGTGTAGGCGCTGTTGCGCTTTCTTGGAGAGTGATGTAGTGTTGGTGGTCCAGGTGAGGTCCTCTGTGATGTGCACCCCCAGGAATTTAGTGCTGCTGACTCACTCCACAGTCGAGCTGTCGATGGTCAGTGAGGGGTGGTCACCAGAGTTTTGCCTGAAGTCCATCACAACCTCCTTTGTCTTACTCACATTGAGGGACAGGTTGTTTGCACCACACCATTCAACCAGCTGTGCCACTTCCTATCTGTACTGCGTTTCATCGTTGTTGCTGATGAGACCTACCACTGATGTGTCATCGGCAAACTTGTTGATGTGGTTGGAGCTGAACTTGGCAGTGCAGTCATAGGTCAGCAGCGTGAAGAGCAGCGGGCTGAGCACACAGCCCTGTAGGGTACCTGTGCTCAGTGTGGTAGTGCTTGAGGTGTTGTGGCCGACACAGACTGACTAAGGTCTTCCGGTTAGAAAGTCCAGGATCTAGTTACAGAGGTAATTGTTGAGGCCCAGCAGGTTTAGTTTATTAATGAGCTGTTGTGGAATTATTGTGTTGAATGCTGAGCTGAAATCAATGAACAGCATTCTACCATAGAAGTCTTGTTTTCTAGGTGGATAAGAGCCAGGTGTAGGGTGGAGGAAATTGCATCATCCGTAGAGCGGTTTGGGTGGTATGCACACTGGAGCAGATCGAGTGTGTTGGGGAAGATGGTTTTGATGTTGTGCATGACTAGCCTCTCAAAGCACTTCATTATGATTGGAGTCAGTTCTATGGGATGGTATTAATTTAGACAAGACACAGGTGATTTTTTGGTACTGGTATGATTGTTGTGGATTTGAGACAATCTGGGGATGACTGCCTGGCTTAGTGAGGTGTTGAAGTTAATGTTAGGACAGTCAGCTGTTCAGCACAGTCTTTCAGTACAAGGCCAGGTATGTTGTCAGGACCCCGCAGCCTTGCCTGGGTTAATCCTAGATAGAATCTTCCTTACATCGGCTGGAGACAGCCTGGTTTTTGGCTGTGACTTTTGTGTGAATTTTGCAGCCTGGTTGTTGGTAGGTGTGGGCAGTTTTTGTGCAGGTGTGTCATTTTGTATTTCAAACCGTGAAAAATATTTCCGCACGGTAGCGCAAAATACTTTTTTTAGACAGCAGGTGGGCTCAGTTTATTGAGCTCAGACCCGACTCGGCCTCTTTCGCTTCTGGGCACCACTCTGTCTTTTCCCCAGTCTATTGTATCCACACGGTTGAGGAAGAATGTATCCGCCTAGAGCAGCCTCACTGCGGCTAGTCTTTCTGACATCTGCCGCTGGCTCTGATGTTTCTGTAGTGGTTAAACATGAGGTACAATTTGTTTTGGGTGAATCTAACCGGCAATCTTTGGTCTCATGAATCTATTATTTCTTCCAGGTCATATCATTTTGACCGAGCACAAAGTTATGTTCCATAAATTATGTATTAATCGTAACACAGCGCTTACTTTGTTAACGTGACTGATTTGTTTTCTTTTGTCTTTATTTCCTATTACATAAGTCTCTTATACTTTACTTTTATAATGGCTATTATTGTTCATTAAAACTAACATTTAACAAAAAAGACAGAGTAGTGCTTGTCATATTTAATTTTATTATACATACAGTGAATCAGATTATGGGCACATATTACCTAAACCAAACATTAATGTTTTATATTTTTTAAATGAAAATGAAAAGAGGGTTGTGTTTTGTATTTTGAAGAAAATGAAAAGGCAGTGGTGTTTGATATCATTGCGTTTTATTGTAATGCATGTACGCATTTTTGTGGCTATTAATATTTTAAATGAAACAGAAAAGTGCAATGCTGTTTGATATGATATTTCATATCACTGCAATGTATGTATGTTCCCTGAACTACATTTTTGCGGCTATTAATATGTTTACGTGAAAACAAAAAGAGGCAGTGGTGTTTGATATCGTATTCCGTCGTATTGTATGTAATACAGTGTAGATAACTTCAACGAGTTGAACTTGCGAAGTCCGAACTACCGAGGACGCACTTGGTATTGAGAAATAGCCAGAGACTTTGGAAACCAATGGCATGGCAGCCCACATTCACACTGCGTATCCTTGACAACCGTCTAAACAATAACATCATGCTCATATAAATTTAGAGGTAGATGCCTCATTTGACCGCTCTAAGCATATAGTCGAGTATGCATTCCGAACATGGTATCTAACATTACCTGTATATATCTATGGTTGTACCTGCATGAATGGTCACATGACATGCATTTTCGGTTGTATTTTGTAAACGGAGATCGTTTCTGAAATGCAGCGGAAATGCCAGTGTAAACGGGGATCGTTTTCATTCTAAAATGCTGTTTCAGAACGAAAACGCACTAGTATAAATGGGGCCTTAAAATAAAATGTTAAAACTATAACCGAATATTATATTAAGTTATAGTAAAAATAATAATAGGAAATAAACAGTGTGCAACTTAACTTCCACCTTTGATCCTAACTAAAGCTCAAGCATGACACAAGCCTTTACCGTCTTCTTAGAAGAATTGTGGCTTTTGTAATAGGCAAACATTTGTGGTCAGGAAGCTAATGTGGAACAAAAACAAGAGTCCATACACATAACATTAACACATTTTTCAGCAACATGAATTTAAAGTTATTTGGAGAATAAACCCTCCTAAATGTCTCTCTGCATACCTGTGTGTTTGTGTGTGTGTGTGTGTGTGCGTGTGTGTGTGTGTTTGTATTCCTTTAAAGGAGCATATGGTTGCAAACAGTGCTCTGTATGTAGTTACAGTAAATGTTAGGGATGCACCGAAATGAAAATTCTGGGCCGAAACAGAGAATTCTGGATGTGCTTGATCAAAAACCAAAACCGAAAATGCTTTGTAATAACTATTTATTTTATTAAATACTATAATGTAATTTTGTAAGACTTTTAATTTAACTCAATTTTAATGACACGGAATTTAAAAAACACAAGCCAATAAAATAACCACACTTTTATTGAAAGAAAATTGGACAGAAAATATATTAATATTAAATATCAATGTATTATTTTTATTCAGTTCTATGCAACAGAATCAGACATAACTGTTGTTTTTGACTAATTATATAAAAAATGTATAGTCCTGCAAACAGGGTTTTTTCTTTCTCAAAATGCAGCGGAGGTGGGACCATCCTGTGCACACAATGTACACCATTCAACACTTTTTACATGCAATGTATTTTAGGTGTTATAATAATTATATGATTGAAGAAAATGACAATTATAAAGTTATGTTTTATTTTCCATCTTAACATTTTTTAAAATTAAACTTTTTTTGCAAACAAAGGGAATGTACTATTAAAATTAAAACATGTTGGAAATGTTGTGTGATCATTCCTTAAAAAAATAAAGTTTTCATAATTTTAGTAGTAGTATGTACATTCTGCTGAACAATTGTTTCTGCTGCACTGTTTAAAAAAAAAACAGACTTTTATTTTGACGGGTTGTCATGAATACCTTTACATTTCTGTGTATATGATATGAGTATATGAAACGCTTTATGCAAATTAAACGACGAATCGCTCATAAAATGACTCTCAGAGCAGTTCTGGGGATGTTGTTCGTGTGTTTATGTCCTCATTGAGACGTCACGCGCGCTTCAGTGTGTGTGTGGTAAAGGAAAACACGCGTCTCTGTCATCCATTCATACAGAGATATGACCACGTAATATGAGTTAATGGTCATCAGACCACGTAAATCAGTAGGAAATGAATAGAAATAATGATTCGGTGAAAAGAAAAATCAAGTAAACATGTATTATCAGCGAATGTGAGCAGATCAGTGAAGGAAGATTTTACCAGTGTTGCCAAGTACAGCTGTACTGCAGCATGTCACATCACAGCAGCTCTACTGCAAGCGGCAACAAGTATACTAATGTTACATAGACCTTTCTTGTCGACGTGTTATTTGAGCGGACTCTGCTTTTCCGGTGAGCATGAGCGGTAACTGAGTAGACAGATCGAGCGGAGCGTCACACGGCGCAGTGATGATGGTTGAGGGAGAAAGCAAACCTGAACACTGCTGGGTGGCGCGGTGCGGTGCGGCATATATTTTCGGCTGCCGAAAGTTCAGTGCATCCCTAGTAAATGGACAAAACGATTCCTTGAGGCATATAATTTGCCTCAATGATTTTTTGTATTCGAGTTACTTGAGTAACTATGAATCATTTTAGCCCCAATCTCTACATGCTTCTCTTGTACTTTATATACTAAAACACAAATTCATAGATTTTAGACAGCAGGTGAAACAGAAACAGAAATCAAAACTCATCAACTCCACACTTGATGATGATGATGAGCTTTATTTGTCACATACACAATTATAAAGAGTATAATTATGGAGCTAATATTATGACAAAACAATTTGAATTTGAATTGTGTAAATTTGAATTATTGACAAGTGTTATTTAACAAAACTGAATATTATATGGGATTTAAAATAGTTTTGAATTTGATTTTGATTTTGAATTTGAATTTTTTTTACTTGAATATTGAACATTTGAAATTTAACACAATTGTTTTTTTTTAAGGCAGAGTTTTATAGGCATGCATTTTCAAACAACATATTTTTTGCTCTGAATTCTTAAACTGCAAATATCCAGTTTTTTTTTAAATACAGCCTCACGTTTTCAAGATGAAGAAGAAATTCGGAACATCAAAATCAATTTTCTAAAATTCAAAACGCAGAAATTCAGATCGTACAGAAAGTAGGTCAGAGGTCATCCACAGGGAAGAGTAGATGATCTCCGAAAAGTGGAACGAAGCATTTTGGCCAATTACAGAGCTGCAGTAGTTTTCTGGCGCGAGCGTGCGGCTCAGGAGTTCGCCATTCTTCTGCCTGATCATGAATCGCCCAGAGGTAAGTGATTTTTAAGCATTTATGGTTTATATTGATATATTATGTTAGCATTCCCAGTAAGTGAAACATATGTCTAAGTGGTCTCTGGTGTTTGTTTTAAAGTATATTTGGTGTAAAAGTGATTAGCATGCCACAGTGTCTAAGTTATACGGCTTAAAGTGATAAAGCGGCCGTTGTAAAGAGCTTGGACTATGTCATAAATAGAACGGGGAATCCGTCTGCTGTTGGAAATTCAGCAAACGGATTCCAATTCTACTGTCGCAGCGTGTCGCACCTCTCGCGTCCAGTCTAGACACGGTAGCGTCATAACTCCAGGGACGGATTAACGCACTGGTGTACTGGTCACGTACTGGGGGCACTAAGCCAGAGGGGGACCCAGCCGAAATACCGCTCTTCCCGGAACGCGATTTCAGCCGTGGCCCCTCATATTTTTGAGCCAAGTGGATTTTGAATGCAGCTTCCCAAAGACCAAAAAAAAAAAAATGGCCAAATAATATTGTTTTTATATTTAATATACACACCAGTGTGATTAGAACATTCAGTGCGGCACGTCACCAGCTGCTAAATTCAATAGCGTTTTTACAGTGCTGCGCATTTTAAACAATCACACGCGGTTCTGTTGAGCTTATGAATGCTATGATCAATCAGAGGCGTTCAAATGAGTCATGGCTGAAACGCTGGTGTTCTGTTTCAATGCGCGCGCTCGCTGCTCTCTGGTGAATTCTCTCATCATAAACAACAAAGTACAGATGTGCATACAATGTAAATAAGAGATTCATTTCAAAGTGTAAACCGCTTCAGTGATTATAATTCGTTTTTGAGAGTTATTGAACTCTGGCTAGACTGAAGTCAATGATAATGTTCTTTGATAATGATTGATTCTTTGCTCTCTTTCTGTACAATGAAACAGTTATAATTAGTAACTTGCAATGTTTTGATTAACTCACGTTAAATATAAAGTCAGTCATATTAAAATATTTTATGACATTGTTCATTTTTGGTTACCATAGTTTAAGTATAGTTTTGTTTTTAACTTGTAAAACCATGTTAATTTTTAAGGGTGTGTTAAGCTTAACTGTCAAAAACGTTTGTAAATGAAGTTTAAGGAAACCGCACAAAAAGGCTAATGGTGTAAAAACGAATAACACTTTACAGTTTCATTCTTTTGTTGTGTGAGAAAGTGTGCATATTTGTAATAAATTACAACAATGAGCATGTGTCAGCTTTGCAAAAGAAGTCCCTTATGAGCATTAACCATTTTGGGCATGTCATTTATGCACTCCTTTTCCTAAGCTAACTGCTGTCTTTATTTTTACAGGAACAGATACTTCTAGAGCATATATGGGGGAGACTTCGGTCACGTTTGCCTGTGGATATGGACTTAGAATTTATCTGTGTTCAGGAGTTGGTTTTCCTGAGTGCTGTATCCCCCCAGGTCATCAGTATTGCTGTTTTATTTTTGAGAATGGGAAACCCCCATGCAATAGTTTACAACAGACCTACATTGGTTTTGAAGCAATTTAACGCTCCATAGTGCTATGTACTTATTAATGAAACAGTTCCTGAAAACAAACAAAGAAATACACATTTAATGTAATGGTTTTTCCATCAAATAAATTCAGTTCCAGCACTTCAGGTGTCTACTTAATGTGTCATTACTCAAGTGACTGGCAAAACTGCACTGCAGCCATGTAAATGTCTGTCCCGTGGGATTGTGATGGTGATCTTGGATCCACTGTGTCCTTCAGTGCTGCAAGTTGCTCTGGTGTAAGTGGACATTCTACAGTAGGAACATTAACACCAACACTTTCATCAGGAGGCAATCCACTGCTTTCCCCATCAATATCAGCAATGTTCAGTTCCTGGGTAAACAAAGAACAAAATTTCTGTATAAATGGTATACAATCTCAGTTCCTGTAATAGTTCCAAATACTACATTTATACGAGTACTAGAATGCTAATTAAGTGTTTAAATGCCAGTGAAGGAACATTAATTCTCACAACTCCTGTAATATTTCTAAAAATTAAAAACATGGCTGTAAATTTGCATGAACAATAATACCGCTTCATCTTGGGGATTATCAACTGGATAATGAATTTGACCCAATTCCCAGAGCTGGTTTGGTGTGTTCGGTTCTCAAAGGGTGATTATCCCACCCATCTCGGAAAAGATTTAGATCGTCTTGTAGCCTTGGTAGGAATGTGTAGTGGCAACAGAAGAGATGTGTTTGGTCTGCAGTATGAAGGTAGTTGGCTTCCTCCAGATAGTGTAGTACATCATAGTACACACTGGTCACTGCAGTCCACACATCTCTCCACAGTCGTTCTATTCTACAACATAAAGCATCACAAGATAATTCCTAAGCAATCAGTTGGTGCAAACAAGCATTTGGAAAATAAAGCACAAGGTTACACAGTAGATATGTCTGCTACATAATACTTTCTTTACATACCTTTGATTGTGGACACTTTTTCCTGAAATGAAACTGCTTCTCCCTGTGCCACGAACTGTAAACGTGCAATTTCCACGGTCTCCTCTGACCCTGTAATGACCATAAAGACAATGTTTTAATACTTAACATAATGCTCATTTATTAAGCATAATATTATGTTCCTGGTGAAGAACATTAATAAAAATAAGTGGAGGCTACAAAAAAATGATAATTTTTATAAAATTATCATATTGCTAAATATTACAATTTAAAATAATGTTTTTTAATATACTTTAAAACAATTTATTTCTGTAATCAAAGCTGAATTTACTCCAGTCTTCAGTGTCACATGATCTTTCAGAAATCATTCTAATATGCTGATTTGATACTCTGTTATTATCAGTGTAGGAAATGGTTGTGCTGCTTAATATTTTCTTGGAATCTCAGATTTTTTTTTTCTGGATTCATTAAGGAATTAAAAAGATTTGGAATGACATGACGGTGAGTCAATTATGAAATTTTTATTTTTAGCTGAAGTATCCCTTTAAAAGGAACAATTCCTTTGGGAACAAATATGTTTTTGTGCCTTGACTGTGGTAGGACCCTTGCTGTCTATGAAGGGTCAGAGAGCTCTCGGATTTCATCAAAAATATTTGTATTTGTGTTCCGAAGATGAGCAAAGGTCTTACAGGTTTGGAACGACATGAGGGAGAGTAAATTATGAAAATTTTAATTTTTGGGTGAAAACAAACGTGTACTTGTATCTTTATTACTCCATACCACAACTTACCTGAGAGGGAAGCCATATCTTTCCACAGACTCTTGGAAGAAGGTTAGCACAGTCAATGCTGAATTGTTTGTGGCAGCGCCAAGGTACATTATCTGTAGAATTAGAAATAGTGTTGTTAGTTCTATTTATCTGGTACATTAACAATTCAAATGTTGCATTATACTGTACAACAAAAACAAAATCACCTTTTGTGAAAAGCTGTCCACCCCTCCAAACAAGACAATGTTATACCCGAAACCAAAGGCATTAGACCAGTGTTCTCAATTCTGGCCCTTGAGATCCACTCTCCTGCAGAATTTACCTCTAATCTTGATTGACTCACCTACCTATTACTTTCTAGTAATCCCGAAGACCTTGATTAGCTTGTTCACATGTGTTTGACTAGGCTTGGAGCTTAACTTTTCAGGAAAATAAACCTCAAGGGCCAGAGTTTGAGAACCGCTACATCAGACAGAAGTTTCCATCTTAAGACAATACCGTTAAAATTAATATGTTGAGTAACAACAACATATAAACTTACCTTATCAATTTGTGATTGGTGTCTATGTGCATCATAGATTTTGGCCCTGGGACTGAATACCTCCTCCGGACAACACAACCCAGCTCTGTCATCCTGGATAAAACTCCCAGTGTGTCTACTCGATGCAGTCTCCCCCATATATGCTCTAGAAGTATCTGTTCCTGTAAAAATAAAGACAGCAGTTAGCTTAGGAAAAGGAGTGCATAAATGACATGCCCAAAATGGTTAATGCTCATAAGGGACTTCTTTTGCAAAGCTGACACATGCTCATTGTTGTAATTTATTACAAATATGCACACTTTCTCACACAACAAAAGAATGAAACTGTAAAGTGTTATTCGTTTTTACACCATTAGCCTTTTTGTGCGGTTTCCTTAAACTTCATTTACAAACGTTTTTGACAGTTAAGCTTAACACACCCTTAAAAATTAACATGGTTTTACAAGTTAAAAACAAAACTATACTTAAACTATGGTAACCAAAAATGAACAATGTCATAAAATATTTTAATATGACTGACTTTATATTTAACGTGAGTTAATCAAAACATTGCAAGTTACTAATTATAACTGTTTCATTGTACAGAAAGAGAGCAAAGAATCAATCATTATCAAAGAACATTATCATTGACTTCAGTCTAGCCAGAGTTCAATAACTCTCAAAAACGAATTATAATCACTGAAGCGGTTTACACTTTGAAATGAATCTCTTATTTACATTGTATGCATATCTGTACTTTGTTGTTTATGATGAGAGAATTCACCAGAGAGCAGCGAGCGCGCGCATTGAAACAGAAAACCAGCGTTTCAGCCATGACTCATTTGAACGCCTCTGATTGATCATAGCATTCATAAGCTCAACAGAACCGCGTGTGATTGTTTAAAATGCGCAGC
The DNA here is from genome assembly GCA_027422435.1 of Schizopygopsis pylzovi. Taxonomy (NCBI): domain Eukaryota; kingdom Metazoa; phylum Chordata; class Actinopteri; order Cypriniformes; family Cyprinidae; genus Schizopygopsis; species Schizopygopsis pylzovi. The sequence continues at coordinate 23,400 of JAPDDL010000289.1, forward strand.
ACTGTAAAAACGCTATTGAATTTAGCAGCTGGTGACGTGCCGCACTGAATGTTCTAATCACACTGGTGTGTATATTAAATATAAAACAATATTATTTGGCCTTTTTTTTTTTTGGTCTTTGGGAAGCTGCATTCAAAATCCACTTGGCTCAAAAATATGAGGGGCCACGGCTGAAATCGCGTTCCGGGAGGAGCGGTATTTCGGCTGGGTCCCCCTCTGGCTTAGTGCCCCCAGTACGTGACCAGTACACCAGTGCGTTAATCCGTCCCTGGAGTTATGACGCTACCGTGTCTAGACTGGACGCGAGAGGTGCGACACGCTGCGACAGTAGAATTGGAATCCGTTTGCTGAATTTCCAACAGCAGACGGATTCCCCGTTCTATTTATGACATAGTCCAAGCTCTTTACAACGGCCGCTTTATCACTTTAAGCCGTATAATTTAGACACTGTGGCATGCTAATCACTTTTACACCAAATATACTTTAAAACAAACACCAGAGACCACTTAGACATATGTTTCACTTACTGGGAATGCTAACATAATATATCAATATAAACCATAAATGCTTAAAAATCACTTACCTCTGGGCGATTCATGATCAGGCAGAAGAATGGCGAACTCCTGAGCCGCACGCTCGCGCCAGAAAACTACTGCAGCTCTGTAATTGGCCAAAATGCTTCGTTCCACTTTTCGGAGATCATCTACTCTTCCCTGTGGATGACCTCTGACCTACTTTCTGTACGATCTGAATTTCTGCGTTTTGAATTTTAGAAAATTGATTTTGATGTTCCGAATTTCTTCTTCATCTTGAAAACGTGAGGCTGTATTTAAAAAAAACTGGATATTTGCAGTTTAAGAATTCAGAGCAAAAAATATGTTGTTTGAAAATGCATGCCTATAAAACTCTGCCTTAAAAAAAAACAATTGTGTTAAATTTCAAATGTTCAATATTCAAGTAAAAAAAATTCAAATTCAAAATCAAAATCAAATTCAAAACTATTTTAAATCCCATATAATATTCAGTTTTGTTAAATAACACTTGTCAATAATTCAAATTTACACAATTCAAATTCAAATTGTTTTGTCATAATGTTAGCTCCATATATAATGAGCAGTGAAATGTGTTCTCTGCATTTAACCCATCCAAGTGGAGCAGTCACGGTGGGCTCAGTTTATTGAGCTCAGACCCAATTCGGATTCCATCGGCCCTAGGCTCCACTCAGTTTTTTCCCCTGTCTGTTGTATTCATGGCTTCTTTAGGTTGCATACATTCACATCGGATATAATGGCCTGTGCCGGGCAGAATCGCGGTTAAAGTGAGGAGTGTGGCATTCGTGGCTGCTCTCCAGAGATACGAGTGGATTTATGAAGATCAATGAAATGCTGTGTGCTCGTTCATCCGTGGAAAGGAGCTTTAAAGAGCCACTGAGACACGGTTCACCATCCCGTTCCCCAGGGTCCGCGTAGATGTCGCTCAACTCCTCTCATCCCGCATAGAGATAGGCTTGATGGGAAGCAGAGGAGGGAGTAATCCTCCTGCACTTCCGGCACCAGGAGATGATTATGAGTAGATGGCTCCCAGCACTCCTATGGAGATAATTACCAGCCGCGCTCCCGTCGTTTCACTGAGACATGTGTCTTTATGTGAAGAAAAATCAGAAACTACTTTGAAACTGGAGCTTTGCCAAGTTTTTTGCCAAGTTTTAAGAAATAAAATTGTGCTTGAACTGCATTACAAACTGTTAACATACATTTTTAAATGACTGTCAGATGGTATAATTCATCAGAATAGTATTTGTCTGGCACAAAAGAACAATGATCTTAAGTGAGGATCATTTAAGGATCATTTAAGTGAGTCAGTTATAGACTAATTCACCCAGAAAATACAATTCTGGTAATGTTTTATCACCTTCATGTTGTTTATACCTGTATGCCATTACATTTTCTTTGGAACACCCCTGCTGAATAAAACAAAATAAAAAAACAATAGAAACCATCACATAAATTCTAACGGTATCCACTACAAATACCATTACAAACTTTACAAACAATCAACCTTTAACCATTAGAAAAATGGCTTTCTGTATGTTTTTGGGACATATTCCTTTAGGATTTAAAGGTTTTAATAAGCCACCAATAGAATTTGACCAATTACCAGAGACTCACGGTGTCCATTACAGTTTCCATAAAACAATTGTACAATATCCATCACAACCAGTAAAACAATTACAAATTTAGTGATGGTGTCTATAGTTTTATTTATTTATTTATTTATTTGTGTCAACAGGGACAATCTGTGATCATGGAAATCAATCAATCAAGAATACTTTATCAGTCAGAATACATTTTCTGTGCAAAGAAAACAAAAATAACGACTTTATTCAACCATTCTCATTCTCATTTCTTCCTGGGAAGATTTCCTGTTTGTTGCCGAAGTATGTTTTGAGTTTGATCTCCGTCAAGTCAATTATTTATCGTCTATTTTCTATCTTAAAAATCCACTTTGTACACCATAATTTTAATTTCCATAACGTGTGAATATATCCCCTATCACATTCTGCAACAAAAACAATCAGAGCACCTTGTTATCACAAGTTATATTTTGATTTCCCGAGTCTGCTATTAGCTTATATATCGTTAGTATCGCCAGTGCGGCTGCCGCTAACATTGCTCTTTAGCATCGCGGCAGCCGCTAAAACAGCTATTACCCTATTTATACACATTTCACATAGTTTCACTGTTACTTGCTTTAATGGTGGATTTGTGTTTACCTTTGAGTGAAGGTGAGGACATGTTCGAGCTGCATTAGGTGCAGCTGGAGCTGGAGGCCATGGAGAAGCAGATCGGCAAATCAGGCCCAGCTGATGGAGTGGAGAGCAATGCTGGAAACATCCCGGGCTGATGCTCACAAGTCCGGGGTAAGGATGCAGCGAGCTGCTAACACTCCCACCACCTCTACTCCGTGTGTTTCTCTGCACAGGCCCAGAGCACCCGGGACACGATTTGTCCATATGTCCTTCACTCCGGCGGCATGAAACCATGGAACTTGGCTGCATCAGCGAAAGATGCAATCCAGGCCCAGTGCGACGACCTCTCCCCTTCCGCCGCCTCCAGTCTTCCAAGATCTCCACCCCCAACCACTTCGCTCTTCACAAATTTTCAAATAACTGCTATGATGACTTTTGTTCTACCCACTTAAATGATAGTAGTACTTGCAGTGTCCAATCTATACAGACTGTGTCTGTTCCCCGAATAGTAAGGTCAAAATTAAAATTTAATTCAGGATCTAAAAAAAATCTGATCGTGATTAAACCAGAAAAGTGCAAAATAAAGCTTGGGCTGCTAAACATTAGGTCACTCACACCCAAAGCAGTTAGTGTAAATTTAATTTTCACAGATAATAATTTTGATGTATCCTGTCTGACTGAAACTGGCTTAAACCACATAATTATATTGGTCTAAATGAATCTCCTGCACCAAGCTACTGTTATAAGCATGAACCTCATCAGACTGGTCGTGGCGGCGGTGTCACAACAATATATAGTGATTTTCTCAATGTTACTCAGAAATCAGGATACAGGTCTAACTCATTCAAAATACTTTTGCTTAATATTACACTGTCAGATATGCAAAATAAATCTGTCATATCGCTTGCTCTGGCTACTGTGTATAGACCGCCAGGGCCAAATACAGATTTTCTAAATTAATTTGCAGATTTCCTCTCAGACCTATTGGTTAATGTTAATAAAGCACTAATTGTCAGATATTTTAACATTCACGTTGATAATACAAATCATTAGTTAGGACTTGCGTTTTCTGACCTAATAAACTCTTTTGGAGTCACGCAAAACGTCACCGGGCCCACTCATCGTTTTAATCATATGCTAGATTTAATTAAATCAAATTGAATTGATTATACTGATATAGATATTGCACCTCAAAGTGATGATGTTACTGACCATCTTCTTGTATCATGCATGCTGCATATTACTGATGTTAACTATATGGCTCCGCGTTTTCATCCTGGCAGAACTATTGTCCCAGCCACTAAATATAGCTTCAGAAATAAACTGCCTGTTTTATCTCAAATGCTCTGTGTACCAATAAATATAAATTAACTAGACAAAATTACTAACAACATGGGAACTATCTTCTCTAATAGGTTAGAAACTGTTGCGCCCATCAAATTAAAAAAATGTTAAAGAAAAAAGTGCCGTGCCATGGTACAACACTTATACCCATTCTCTCAAGAAAGAAACTCGTAACCTTGAGTGCAAATGGAGAAAAAACTAACTTGGAAGTTTAAAAAATTGCGTGAAAAATAGTATGTCCAGCTATAGACAGACTCTAAAGCTACCAGGACTGAGCATACCCCGCAAACTCATAGATAATAACCAAAACAATCCAGGTTTTTATTTAGCACAGTGACTAGATTAACAAATAAACATATGTCACCCGAACTAAATATTCACTCAGAGTTTAATACTAATGACTTTATGAATTTCTTCACTGATAAAATAGATAACATCAGAAATACAGTAACAAATGTAGATTATACAGCGTCTAGTACTCCAGCTTCATTCATTGAAAAAAATAAAAAATGCTTCATTGCAGAAAAACTGCAGTGCTTTACAACTATAGGACAGGATGAGCTAAATAAACTTATCACTGCATCTAAACCAACAAAAATATATATTTTTTAATCCTGTACCCTAAATTATTGAATGAGTTGGTACCTGTAGCAGAAGAACCGCTTCTCAATATTATTAACTCATTGTTATATTTAGGTCACATTCCAAAACCCTTCAAGCTGGTGGTTATTAAGCCTCTTATTAAGAAATCAAAACTAGTTCCTTGTGAACTGGCAAATTACAGACCCATTTCAAATCTTCAGTTTATGTCTAAAATTTTAGAAAAAGTGTGTCTGCTCAATTGTACTCCTTCTTGCAAAAACACTATATCTATGAAGAATTCCAGTCAGGTTTTAGGCCCCACCATAGCACACAAACTGGACTTGTTAAAATTACAAATGACTTGCTTCTTGTGTCAGACCAAGGCTGCATCTCATTGCTAGTTTTACTTCATCTTAGTGCTGCGTTCGACACTATAGATCATGATATACTCATAGATCGATTACAAAACTATACAGGTATTCAAGGGCAGGCTTTAAGGTGGTTTAGATTCTACCTGTCCGATCACTACCACTTTTTTTATTTAAAAGGGGGGTCATCTCAATTATCACCAGTAAAGTATGGAATACCACAAAGATCTGTCCAAGGTCCTCTGCTATTTCCAATATACATGTTGCCCCTTGGTAACATTATTAGAAAATACGGGATTAGTTTACATTTGTTATGCTGATGACACTCAACTATATATCTCAACAAGACCAAATTAAACTTCTAAATTATCTAAGAAAAAAAATGTAAAATATTGGATGACCAATAATTTTATTTAGTGAATAGATCCACATAACTATAGAATATCACATATCAAAGGAACATGAGAAGATTATTTTCTTGGACATCTGGGAGTCATAAAATCGACCAAGCCTAATGACGCCTCTCTGGTTAAAGGACAATCCTCTTAGCATCTCATGAGACCCATAAAAACAATGATAGATTTGAGGAGAACATCTGGATGTATTTAAGAACAGAACTTCAAGGTTGCTTCTGATTGGATTACCATAAATAAACTCGAATAAACACCCGTACAAAGAGCGTTGTATCTGGACACGTTGCAGCGACAGATACTCCCGGAATCTCCTGGCCGTTTTAACGCATCATTCAATGATTTTTATCAACCAGGGAAGACTGTTTTACGAGGAGACATCCAAACGTGAAGCTCCGCAGATACACACCCAAAGTGACTTCCTGACCACTGGACCTCTCCTGATTCTCTCCAGCATTCCAAGAGAATGCACTCTTTTTCCTTCCTGCATTCCAAAAGAACACCCACACTTTTATTGACTTTCTATTTTTTAAAAGACAATCAATCATTTCTGCTGCTATTAAAGCAATATACTCAAGAGACAATATATATATATATATATATATATATATATATATATATATGATAATAATGTTGTAATTTATGTATTTTATAAGTGACCTGTGTTGTTGGAGCCTATGATATTTGAATATATGCCGTATAGCTTTTCCCTGTTAAACAGATCACTAGTGTTTAGTTTCATATGAATGGTCACGGTAATTTAAAATCTGATGTGCAACTGACATGGTGATGTTATAAACCAGGGGTTCTCAAAGTTTACATTCAAAGGTCCGAATCGGAATTATCATCAACGTCAAAAGGTCCGAAATAATTGTTATTACAAAACTTGTTTTTTATAAACATGCTTATAACTTTATATAACAATTCAACTTTATATATGCTTAATTATCATATTTATGACGTCATCAGGTCGTACTTGTGTTTACGAAAATTAACGACTTTATTAAAAAAAATTAAAATAAAAAAAACATTTGGTTACTATTCAACCATGATAACCACAAATTAACCATGGTCTTGCTACACTAACCATAGTTTAACCATTGTATTTGTTGCAAAACTGGTTATATAAATTGTAATAAATATGCAAAATAAATTTTTTACTACACTTTTATTATAATAAAACCATGGTTATTTTTCATAAGGGCTACTCAACAGTAATGCATTTTTATACAACTAAATGCCCAATAAAGCAGTTCTCATTTAGGCCTACATATTTAATGTTTCTGAAATAGTACTTCAATGTAATCTGCAGTCCCTTCAACTGAATTGCCAAAATCTTTAATTATAATTTTTTTTTAAATATATATTTATGGAGCAAAAACGTGCACTATGTGCATATTTCAACCCTTTACAGTAGAACTACATTCATGTTCATAAGCCAGACGGTCAACCGTGATGGGTTTTTGGAAACGCTGTTTTGTACTCGTTCATTCAGAAGTCTGCTGCGGTTCGTTTCTTTGAATACGCTGCTAACTCTGCCGCTGGAGAAAGACTGCATCGGGAAGGCGAAACCTCACGCTCGCGGGGCGAAACCGGTGACATTATTCTACTGAATAAAAGCTAAGGTTTATCCAAAATGTTGCTAGTTGCTATGTGCTTTGTCTTACAAAAGAGTCTGTAATCACTGCAACACTGGTTCATGCGCCCATGTGTGTGTGTGTGTGTGTGTGTGTGTGCGTGAGTGTGTGTGAGTGTGTGTGCGTGTGTGTGCGTGAGTGTGTGTGTGTGTGTGTGTGTGTGTGTGTGTGTGTGTGTGTGTGTGCGTGTGTGAGTGTGTGTGAGTGTGTGTGTGTGCCATGCGCGCCGCACGGAGGTCTGAGTGATACAAGTGCACTTGAAATATCAAGTGGACGCGGGTCTGGATTGAATTCCCTCCCGGTTCGGATCCGGACCGGAGTCCGGACTTTGAGAAGCCCTGTTATAAACGGTAAGCATGTGATAACACTTTACATAAGTCGTAATCGAACTTCTAGAGGTGTTTCTCCACATGATGATTTGAGTATTAGGTTAATAATGTATGCACGAAAATAAGCCGTGCGGGACGGGGCTCCGTCACAGCAGAAATGCCAGTGTAAACAGGGATCGTTTTCATTCTAAAACATTGTTTTAGAATGATAATGCACTAGTGTAAATGGAGCCTTAAAATAAAATGTTAAAACCATAACTGAATATGAAATAATAACAGTGCTCAGCATAAATGAGTACACCCCCTTTGAAAAGTAACATTTTAAACAATATCTCAATGAACACAAAAACATTTTCCAAAATGTTGACAAGACTAAGTTTTATATAACATCTGTTTAACTTATAACATGAAAGTAAGGTTAATAATATAACTTAGAGAACAAAATTTTCTGTTTTACTCAAATTAGGGTGATGCAAAAAATGAGTACAGCCCACTGAAAGTCTCTGGAGCAAAGCTAAATTTTAGACTACAAATGTCTAATTTAACAAGAATTCAACCACATGTGAGTCTGATAATTCATTACACAGGTGACAGTTGACTATAAAAGGGTGTTACTTAAAGAAAACCCCTTCCCATTTCATGCTGTCAGCAATGGCATCACATGGAAGAGAAATGTCACAAGACCTGAGAAAGAAAATTATTTATTTACACAAGAAAGGTGAAGACTACAAGAAGATCAGCAAAGCTTTACTTATCAGTCAGAATACTGTTGCAAAAGTGGTACAAACATTTAAAAAAGATGGAACTGCAACCATCTCACAGAGACGTCCAGGTCGTCCACGGAAGTTAACACCTCGTCAGGAGCGTCTTCTGATGAGAAGGGTTGAATAAAATCGACATGCAAGTTCACTGCAGTTATCTAAAGAAGTAGAAAGCCAAACTGGGGTGACTATTTCCAGTGACACAATACGGTGTACACTGCAGAGGAATGGCATGCATGGGTGCCGTCCACGAAAGAAGCCTCTTCTAAATCCCAGGCACAAAAAAGCCCGCCTAGAGTTTGCCAGGGCCCATGTTGACAAAGATTAAGACTACTGGGACTCTATACTCTGGAGTGATGAGACCAAGATAAATGTTTTTTGGAACTGATGGCTTCAAAACTGTATGGCGTCGCAAAGGTGAGGAATACAAAGAACAATGCATGGTGCCTACAGTGAAACATGGTGGTGACAGTGTCCTTATGTGGGGCTGCATGAGTGCTGCTGGTGTCAGGGAGCTGCATTTCCTTGATGGCATCATGAATTCACAAATGTACTGCTCTATACTGAAAGAGAAGATGCTTCCATCACTCCGTGCCCTTGGTCGTCGTGCACTTTTCCAACATGACAATGATCCTAAACACACATTTAAGGCCACTGTTGGATTTCTAAAGAAGAACAGGGTGAAAGTGATTCAGTGGCCAAGTATCAGTGTCTCCTGATCTGAACCCAATCGAACACCTATGGGGAATTCTGAAGAGACAAGTTGAGCATCACTCTCCATCCCTCATCCAATCTCTAAAAGAGGTCATTCTTGAAGAATGGAAAAAGATAGATCTGGCAAAATGTCGCCAACTTGTTCATTCCATGCCTAGAAGACTTGGTGCTGTCATTAAAAATCATGGAGGCCATACAAAGAACTAGATTTAGTGTTTTTTGTTGTGGGGGTGTACTCATTTTTGCATCACCCTAATTTGTGTAAAACTGAAAAATGTGTAATCTAAGTTATATTATTAACCTTACTTTCATGTTATAAGTTAAACAGATGTTATATTAAACTTAGTCTTGTCAACATTTTGGAAATGGTTTTTGTATTCATTGAGATATTGTTTAACATTTTACTTTTCAAAGGGGGTGTACTCATTTACGCTGAGCACTGTATATTAAAATAATAATATGAAATAATAATTTATAAATTATAATTATAAATATAAATATATAAAAACATTAAATACATATTATATATTATGAGAATTAAAAGTAAATTAAAGTGTCTTAACATCTTACACTATTTCTCAAGTAAATAAATATTGTTTTATGAATGTTTAGACATTTGTACTGGACAACAAGACATACATACTGTGGCAGAACAGAAGCCGATCGCCACGTGATTTTTTTCCATTTCTGATCAAACCGATAATTAGGGATAAACTATTTAAGGAGGGTTAAGACCTGGTTCACGCATGACGGAAGTTTGAGAAGTCTCGCTGCTGCGGCGATGTGATGAGGTGGGAGTAGCGCATGCTACGGTGTGACGAGTGAGTCTGTTTGGAAGTAGGAGTGACGTGAAGGACGAAAACAGTGGCCTTCAGGGGTAAGAAGCCCTTACCTGGATTTTGGATGCCATGGCAGGTGTGTTGTGGGGTTAGTTGTGACGCAAACTCTCTATTTTGGTTGCTGGCAGAAGTGCGTGCCCTGGATTATGCCTCATAACCGGTCTTCTAGTTCGTGCTGTGAACAAAGATCCTGTTGTCCACATGTACTCCTAAATGCTCCAAGCTGAAGACCAGCTGCACCCGGTATAAGTGAAACGTATACGCACTACACACACGCCATGTACTCGTTCAATAAACGCTAACACACCCACATACGCTATGCACGTCATGAAAATTAACTCATTGCACATATATATATATATATATATATATATATATATATATATATATATATATATATATATATATATATATATATATTCTTTTTTTTGCCTTTTTTATATGGAAAATTGAAACGGAGTTGTAAATTCAAATAGTGAAGGGTTGCTCTGATAAAACTATTCTCTTTTCTCACGTTGGGGTATAGGGAGGGGCTCCACTTTGTCGGAAACGTAAGGTTTCTCGGAAGCGAGATCGGCATTGAGGAAACGGCACTGTATCAACCAGACTCAAGTTGGGTTTCTGAAAAGTTGTATTGCCGTCTTTTGTTTCCTCAGTCTTTATTTTTCTAATTTGTTTATTTTATTACTTCTTTCCTGGTGTATATGGTGTGATTTAAGTGAAATGTAAAATCGACTCAAGGCATCTTTTTGCTGCTTAATAAATTTGCATATGCAAGTATTGTATGTGTAGTTTGATTCATTAACCCTTTAAGACTTCCGTATGTACGTTGGTGGTTTTGATGAGTTATCCGGAGTTTATTTATTGACAGGTTTAAAACCATGTCTGGCACCCGAACTAAATTATTGAGTAATCTTTTTTTTTTTCCTACTCTCAGTGCCACCTCTGCTACAGAATTGGCACCCAAACAGGGACCATGAACTAAAATTTAAACAGACATCCTAAGAAATTGACATGTCTTTAGAGTCTGTTATTTTTTAAGTCTAAGGGGAGTGAATCAAATTAAGCTGTGTATTGAATTTAATGTATGGAAAACAATTTTTCTTTCTGTTATCTGCTTTTTGATCTGTCAACCGAATTGTGAACTTGGGAATTGGAATGAACTCTTAAACAAATGCCTACTGTGAATGTGAACTTTGCAGTTCAAATTGTGCAACTGAGGTTCAATGCTTTAAAGTGGTTTAATATGTACGTTGTGCATGTGTAAATTGAACTGCTAAAATTTAGGGTGATTTGTCACTCGTTGGATGTGTTGCCTGTTGGACTTGAGGTGCATTGTCGAATTTGTTGGTTCACAATTTAACATTTTTATCATTTTGTCCAAGTTTATTGTTTTGGCCCAGTTTGTTATTTTGGAAAAAAAAAAAAAGACCCAAAGCCCATTGATCATTTACTGATTTTTTATTTACCTCGCATACTGACATGTCCACTAATATATCTTCCCCCTCTACATTTGTAGAGATGGAAGTACCTGCAGTGGAAACTCCTAGCTGGCAGCCGCCAGGCCCTATTATCTCTCGTGCATATTCCCCAAATTATAATCAAACATTGCAACCTGGAACCCAAATGCAGTTTGTGTCATCCATTCTGTCTGGCAGTACTCCCGTGCAAAACCTCATCTGGGATCCGAATGCAAGTTCCATGCAGATTTGTACCACTCCTGAGCCGTCTTCATCTGGGGGGCAGCAGGAGTTACCACGTGAGTTACAAACACCTGGAAAGGGGACTCAACAACTGATTAAACAAGTACAAGGAGATTTGGACATATTAAAGCAATTTATCCAGCGACAGGGGACCACCGTTTCAGAACTCACCCAAGAGGTAAAAGATAAGTTTGTTCACCATTCAATTCAAATGTCAACTGCAGTAGCGTCAATGGAGGACAATCAGAAACAGTTATCTAAGTGTATTGCTGACAACCAACAAAAGATGGAGACCGAGATGGATCAATGGACTAAAGTCACAAAACGTTTGATCTCCGAGGAATTAAACAAAAGTGGAGCTACTCTTGTGTCTGAAGTGCGTTTCCTTATTCAGCAGTTCCAAGCAGAAGTTCAACAGGATCTTAAAGTCACTTTTCAGAGTCTGGAAGACCGTCAAGAACAGCTCACAAAAGAAATCCATCAATGCAAAATCCAAATGGATGGCTTGTGCAGTAACGTTCAAACGTTTAATTTAGACTTGTCTAAAGATCTTCAAACACAGATAAAAGAGTTGAAAACTTCTCAACCTCAACCAGTAACTTCATCTTCTATCAGTGTGGAAGCCTCATCAGGCCCTGTACCTTCTGCTCCAGATATATCCCCTTCTATAACTAAAAGTGATCATCTAAGACTTACTTTTCCCACTTTTGGAAAACCAACTGATGATACCGACCCATTGAACTACCTGATACGATGTCAAGATTTTCTGGCATTGCATCCTTTAGCAGATGTGGACCTTTTAGCTACTTTCCGCACAGTCTTGTATGGAACCGCTCGTGACTGGTGGGAAGTTGCACGTACCTCCGTATTCACTTGGACTGAATTTGAGGCTGTTTTTCTCTCTGCGTTTCTCTCGGAGGATTACGAAGATGAGTTGGCGGAACGGGTGAGAACAAGAACTCAAGGAGAGAATGAACCCATTAGAGACTTTGCCTTTTGTTACAGAGCTTTGTGCAAGAGATGGAAATCAAACTTGACTGAAAGTGAAATAGTAAAGATGATTCTGAAAAACATTAAACCTCACCTTGCCAGTCAGCTCCGCAGCAGAGTATTCACTGTAGAGGAGTTGGTGAAGCTAGGACATCAATTGGAGAAGGACTATGAGCAGCAAAAACGGTATGAAAGCAGTTTACCTCATAAACCGCAATCTGTGTCACCACGAGCACCTGAAAACCGACAATTGGACAAGGTTTCAGTTCAGTGCTGGCGTTGTAAAGGACATCATTCCCCAGGAAACTGTCCCCGGTACACCTCATCCTTTGACAAATCATTTTCACAAATGCAACCTTCTCAAAGTAAGAAAGCTCAATCACATTCATCGAATCAAAATTTTGTAGGTTTACCCACCAACAATGCCGTCTCTGCTATAAAGACTGCGTCTTCCTTTAAAAAGAAACATTCCACCAGTAGTATTCAAAGCACAGTACTCCACCAACTGGTAATTCCAATTAACTTTGGTGCATGGAAGGGAAAAGCCATTCTTGACACGGGAGCAAGTTACACCCTCCTGCATGAGAGTTTGTGGAAGGAATTTTTCTTACCAGAGAGTCTTCAACCATGGACGTCTGGACCCCTCTACTTGGCAAATGGTCAAGCAGAAGTTCCCCTGGGATGGATAAACTTTTTGATAACACTGCATGATCAGAGTTTTCCAACACGTGCAGTTGTACTTACCTCAACGTCTTTGACCTATGCAGTTGTTTTGGGTCTGGATTTTATTTTCCTGAGTGGAATTCAACTTAATATCGCTGAAGGAAAATATTTCTTTAAGAGTGCACCTGAAACTGAATATTATTTTCAACCGGGACCTGCTAGTATTCCTGTTAGCAGAACACCGAATTCTCCTAACTCTTTGAGCACCAAGCAGTTAATCAGATCTCAACAGAATCTGACACTTTTAAGTGCTGTTCCTCCACCCTTACCTACAATAGTGTCAAGTGAATTTGCTTCCACACTTGCTGAGGATCAAGTTTTGATTGACAAACTGGTCAAAGAAGCTTACTTATTGTTCGACGAAGACACCCAGCTTCAACATATCATGGAATCCCACCCCACTGTATGCACTCGTCGGCCAGGACGTACTAATGTTCTGGAACATTGCCTGTACATTCATCAACAAGTTCCCATTAAACAGCGTCCATATAGGCTTTCACCTATTAAACAAACTATAGTTAAAGAGCAAATTCAAGACATGTTAAATGCTGGAATTATTGAACCTTCACATTCTGCATGGGCGTCACCAGTTGTCCTAGTACCTAAAAAGGATGGAAGTCTCAGGTTCTGTGTTGACTACCGGAAAGTCAATGCCATCACTGAGAGTGATGCATATCCACTACTAAACATCACAGAAATCCTTGAGTCCCTCTCTGGTGCATCAATATTTTCAACTTTGGATCTCAACAGTGGGTATTGGCAAGTCCCGATGGATCCAGCAAGTAAACAGCAGACCGCTTTCATTACGTCAGGGGGGCTATACCAATTTAATGTTATGCCTTTCGGACTTAAAAATGCACCAGCAACGTTCCAAAGGCTCATGGAAATTGTCTTAAGGGAATTGCTTGGCTGTATATGTTTCGTCTATATTGACGACATCATCATTTATTCTCCCACGATGGAACAACACCTTACGGACATTCAGGTCATCTTGGAAAAGTTGCAATCAGCTGGTTTAACCCTGAACCTGAAAAAATGCAAACTCTGTCTTCGTGAGATTTCCTTCCTGGGTCATGTTGTCAACAGTCAAGGAGTGACTGCTGATCCAAGCAAAGTAGAGGCCATTCATACTTATCCAATCCCAGAAAATCTTAAGGAAGTCCAACGATTCCTCGGATTAGCTGGATGGTATCATCGATTCGTTCCAAACTTCTCTCAGATCGCTGAACCGCTCAATGCTCTGAAGAAGAAAAACAAGTCATTTCAGTGGACACCTCAATGTCAACAAGCTTTTGATCACTTGAAAGCTTGTCTTTCATCACCACCAATTCTGGGGCATCCACAGTTGCAGTTACCATTCACTGTATATACTGATGCAAGTGACACTGGAGTAGGTGCGGTCCTGACTCAACGAAAAGAACAAGGCAGTGAACAGGTGATCGCTTATGCCAGTCGTAGCTTGAATAAAGCAGAAATAAATTATTCCACTACAGAGAAAGAGTGTCTTGCCGTAGTGTGGGCTCTTGAGAAATGGCAACACTATCTGGAACATCGACTGTTCACTGTCGTCACAGATCATTCTTCTTTGCAGTGGGTAATGAATTCCACCAAAACGACCAGTAGACTCATTCGATGGGCACTCCGACTACAGAGATTTGATTTTGTGTTGGAATATCGGAAAGGAATGTTGAATGTTGCTCCTGATGCTCTTTCTCGAGTACATCACTTACCGGAGTGTAATATGTACACTAATAAAACAGAGGATTCCGAGTTTCCAATTTCTCCTGAAACTATCTGGAGTGAGCAACATGGTGATCTTGAAATCACTAAGATTTTTCAGCTTTTGGCAGAGCATCAAACACCTGAAAGCGAACAGTACGCAGTGGTTGAAGACAATTTATATTATATCACTCACCTGTCAGAGGGTAAGATCTGGTACCGGGTAGTTATTCCTCAGAGTCTAGTATCCACTCTTCTTCAGTATTACCATTCCAGGCCGTTGAGCGGTCATCTTGGTATTTTCAAAACCTACAAAAGAGTCCAAGATGTGGCATATTGGCAAGGTATGTGGACTGATGTAAGAAGATATGTCAAGAACTGCATCAAATGTCAAACCCTTAAGAGTGAAAACCGAAAGCCTGCTGGCAAAATGCAACCCATTATCACGTCAAGACCGAGTGAGATGATTGGGGTAGATATTATGGGACCCTTACCAAAAAGTTCCAAACAACATGAATACCTGCTCGTCTTTGTAGACTACTTTACCAGATGGGTAGAGCTGTTTCCCCTGAGACATGCCACAGCATCAGCCATTGCTGAAATCCTGAGGAAAGAAATACTTACCAGGTGGGGGCGTTCCTGATTTTATCTTGTCTGACAGAGGAACTCAGTTTGTCTCTACATTATTCACGGAACTATGTGAAAAATGGAGTGTGACACCCAAGTTAACAACCGCTTACCATCCACAAACCAACATGACCGAAAGAATCAACCGCACCCTGAAATCTATGATATCTGCCTTTGTGGAAGACAATCACAAAAGTTGGGATCATCACTTATCGGAGTTCCGTTTCGCACTCAATAGTGCAGTTCAGGAATCTATCGGAATGACACCCGCTGAGCTCCATCTAGGTAGAAAACTTCACAGCCCTTTGGATAAACTATTGCATGGAAGCAATCTCTTACCGTCTGGACCTTCATATGATGTTGTACATCAGGTGACACAGCTTCAAAGGAAGGCCAAAGAAAACTGTAAAAGAGCACAAATAAGACAGTTGAGAAGTTATAACAAAAACCGACGGGATGTAGAATTTACAGAGAAAGATCGGGTATGGATTCGAAACTTTCCTCAGTCAAGTGCACGACGCAATTTCAGTGCCAAGTTAGCACCGAAATGGAAAGGTCCGTATCGCATTATCCAACAGTTGGGGCCAATAAACTATAGAGTTGCCCTAGAGTCCACAGGAGAGGATGTGCGTAATGTGCATGTATGTAATTTGAAACCCTGTTTCCCTACTGCGGAGGAATTAGAGTCTCGCAGCCAGAAGAAACTACAGGAGCTCTTTCAGGAAACCTCTGATGAGGAAGAAGATTTCTTGGGGTTTTAATGTACCACAAGTTCAACAACTGGGAGTTGTTGTTTTTTTTCACGGAGGGGGGAGTGTGGCAGAACAGAAGCCGATCGCCACGTGATTTTTTTCCATTTCTGATCAAACCGATAATTAGGGATAAACTATTTAAGGAGGGTTAAGACCTGGTTCACGCATGACGGAAGTTTGAGAAGTCTCGCTGCTGCGGCGATGTGATGAGGTGGGAGTAGCGCATGCTACGGTGTGACGAGTGAGTCTGTTTGGAAGTAGGAGTGACGTGAAGGACGAAAACAGTGGCCTTCAGGGGTAAGAAGCCCTTACCTGGATTTTGGATGCCATGGCAGGTGTGTTGTGGGGTTAGTTGTGACGCAAACTCTCTATTTTGGTTGCTGGCAGAAGTGCGTGCCCTGGATTATGCCTCATAACCGGTCTTCTAGTTCGTGCTGTGAACAAAGATCCTGTTGTCCACATGTACTCCTAAATGCTCCAAGCTGAAGACCAGCTGCACCCGGTATAAGTGAAACGTATACGCACTACACACACGCCATGTACTCGATCAATAAACGCTAACACACCCACATACGCTATGCACGTCATGAAAATTAACTCATTGCACATATATATATATATATATATATATATATATATATATTCTTTTTTTTGCCTTTTTTATATGGAAAATTGAAACGGAGTTGTAAATTCAAATAGTGAGGGGTTGCTCTGATAAAACTATTCTCTTTTCTCACGTTGGGGTATAGGGAGGGGCTCCACTTTGTCGGAAACGTAAGGTTTCTCGGAAGCGAGATCGGCATTGAGGAAACGGCACTGTATCAACCAGACTCAAGTTGGGTTTCTGAAAAGTTGTATTGCCGTCTTTTGTTTCCTCAGTCTTTATTTTTCTAATTTGTTTATTTTATTACTTCTTTCCTGGTGTATATGGTGTGATTTAAGTGAAATGTAAAATCGACTCAAGGCATCTTTTTGCTGCTTAATAAATTTGCATATGCAAGTATTGTATGTGTAGTTTGATTCATTAACCCTTTAAGACTTCCGTATGTACGTTGGTGGTTTTGATGAGTTATCCGGAGTTTATTTATTGACAGGTTTAAAACCATGTCTGGCACCCGAACTAAATTATTGAGTAATCTTTTTTTTTTTCCTACTCTCAGTGCCACCTCTGCTACAATACAGAGGAAGTAAATTAGTTTTGCCGTGTGAGTAGGCAATACCTTCATGTTGTTCCGGATCCATCAGGACAGATTAGCATTTACACACCAATAGTCATGTTCATCTACATTTCTAGCTTCCTCCAACTTGGGTTTCATTTGTGACTGCCTCACCTGATGTTGATGGTGATGTCTATATGCTTCTCTTGTACTGTATATACTATAAGGCACACTCATATCCTTTAGATAGCAGGTTGGCTCAGTTTATTGAGCTCAGATTCAACTTGGGCTCCATCGCCTCTGGGCACCACGCTGTCTTTTACCCCGTCTATTGTATTCATGGCATCTTTGTGTTGCGTAAATTCACATCGGATATAATGGCCTGTGCAGGGCAGAATTGCAGCTAAAGTGAGGAGTGTGGCATTTCTGGCTGCTCTCCAGAGATACGAGTGGATTTATGAAGATAGGGGGCCAGGACAAAGAAATACTGTGTGCTTGTTCAGCCATGGAAAGGAGCTTTAAAGAGCCACTGAGACACGGTTCACCATCCCGTTCCCCAGGGTCCGCGTAGATGTTGCTCAACTCCTCTCATCCCGCATAGAGATTGGCTTGATGGGAAGCAGAGGAGGGAGTAATCCTCCTGCGCACCCAGCACCGGGAGATGATGATGAGGAGATGGCTTCCAGCACTCCTATGGAGATAATTACCAGCCGTGCTCCTGTCGTTTCACTGAGACGTGTGTTTGTCTGTGAAGAAAAAGCAGAAACTACTTTGAAACTGGAGCTTTGCCAAGCTACATGCTACTTTTAATTTGAAGTAATTAAATTGCGCTTTAGCTGCACTACAAAATGTTAACATAACGTTTTAAATGACTGTCAGATGGTATAATTCATCAGAATAGTATTTGTCTGGTATTTGTCAATCAATCAATCAAAAAGTGTACCTGAGTAAGAAAAATATAGATATATTTTAAACATATTTAACATACATTGTAAAAACGTAATAGTCCAATTTTATTATTATTTTTTTACTGGTAAAAAATTTAAACACTAAATAAACAATTAAAAACTCATTGTGAAGTGTTTCTCTTGCAGTGTAATTTATGCAATTTGAGAGTTGAAAACAGTGACAGGCGAAACACAATTCCATGGCAATATTTAACATTTTGGTGAATTGGTGGCTAATTCACATTAATTAATATGATCTAACTCACTTTTATATGATATGTGTATGTCCCATTTGTGGTTAGGTTTGGGGTAGGTTTTTGCATGATTCACATCATATGAATCCAAATGAAATAGCCACATCATACAATGGTTACATTTTGCCATCATGAGATCAGGTTAGATGGATCACAGCATTTAAATACAAAGTTCTGTAATGAAACTCTAGATAGCGCAGGCTGATGGGTACTAAATCAATCGGATATAATCTCATCATTATTCACATGGCATATCTTATTAGTTTATTTGTATAAGTAGCCAATGAGTTGCTGCTCGACAGTCACCAGCGTTCGGTACAGTAGTTTGCAGCGTGTTTCAGAAACCCTCCTCCTTCCCCAGCTCTACCTGCATACCTGCTACATGGATAATATAATGTATGCTATATATGGGGGTTATTTATATATTATATATGCAGTAGCAGTGTTACCTATACGCTCACAGTATCATGTACCATATTAATCTTTCATAGAGTTGTCATGGCAGAACAAATATTATTTTTTTTCTTCACAAAATAGAGGATTTAATATGATTCAAATTATCATCTATGATTATTTACTAATATATAATAATCATCATATTTACTATAATAAGTGTTTTAGTATTGCCACAATTCATTCAGCTATAAAGATCAATGTGAAAGAGAATTTTACAAAAGCCAGTCAGCCATTATGCTACTCGTTTATTAATTGTAAAAAAGTTACATGTAACTAGAAAAGTTACATTATTCTGAACAACAGTTATGCTACTGAAAATGTAGTTGAAATATCAGCATTGCTACGTTACATTTATGCAATTTACATTTAGCAGACGCTTTAATCCAAAGCGATTTACAATGCATTCCGGCAATAAATATATATATTTTTTATCAGTATGTCTTCCCTGGGAATTGAACCCACAACCTTTTTTTTTTTCGCTGCTAACGCAATGCTCTACAACTGAGCCACAGAAACACATGAACACTTTCATTATTCCCCAACACTGGCATTTTTGTCATTGCTTTATTATATAGTTGCAGTGTGAAACTGCTCTTTTGGCCTCTTTTAGCTCTTTTAGTCCAAAAGCCCTTCCTTCATGTTGTTTCTCGACAAGTCATAAAATCAGCACTTGCATTGCTCTGCGAATGTAAAACCTTTACCAGTTCAACATAAAACATAAAACTCAATGTTATAATGTCAACAGGGCAACCTGTTCTGTCTTGTAATGCACTTGGACTCAATGCAATAGTGCTATTAGGATGATGTAATGTGTTTTAGTTTTTTTGTCCTTGCCTCATAAAGAATACATAATTTCCAGTAATAAATTCCGTCCAACAAACAAGGTCGGAGAGACACTGGTTGTGAAACAGTTATCAAGACAATAAGATGTCATATTTCTCAGGCCCCTCCTATGACCAGTGACTTACTGTCCCGTATTAGCATATTTCCGCCCTCAGGCAGTTGTAGGAAGTATGTCATTTTATCCGTGCTTGAGCAGCTGTAGCAACACAAATGTATTTTAAGCAATGGAGGTGGATTGTAGTTAGATGTAGGAGAATATGAGAGTCCTAATTTTCTCCAAACATCAGAGCCACTGAGGACGCAGTGGATTAGTCTTTGATTTTGATGGTAATGGCGACAACGAATACACCTAAATTAGTTTATGTCTCTGCAAATCATATTACTCATTTGCTTTCTGAATGAGTGACAATTCAAGGCAGGTTTTGTTAAAAACTTAGAATTCAATGATGGATCAGTACCCATTGTTCATGATACAGATGCACTTCCAGAAGTAGTAAGTCTGTAAAGTATACTTTACAGTATATGTTTTTGTAATGATTATTTGCTAATCACCTTTGCTCTTCTACGGAAGAGAGGGGCGGGGTGAGCAGAACTCATTATCATGTAAAGAGGAATGCACCGAAACACGTCACTGAGTATGGAGCTGTTTTTGACAAGGTAAAAAGGGCATTGTTTTATACGAGCGCTAAGGCCATTTCAAAAAGACCCTAAATCAAATCAACTTGTGGAAAGTGGGCATCCGATATCTCCTTCGAAGCACAGCCACCACAGAATGAGACTTACTTTGAGATCATTCTGACTTAGAATTTCTGAGAACAAATGCATATTTAAAATCATAACAAGAAATAGTTTAATAGCTATGATACTGTTTTTGAAATCAAATCTTTGCATAGCTATTAAACACTGGAATCTAACAAGCCATTGAAAAAAATACAGTTAATCTTAAAAAATTAAGCATTTACATAAACCCATATAGGACAAAAAGAGTTATCAAGTAAGCATGTTACAAACTCCTGAAACATTGGTGTTTCATATTTTAGAGCACTCATAAAACTGCAATTTATGAAAGAATTCACCTGTAATGCAACTGAATATGAAGCTATTATTTCAGCTCCGGGAATTATTTGTTAAAGATTCAATATTGCTTGATTAAAGTAATATTAAAATTTAACTTACAGTTTATACCTTATTAAGTGGTCGTCCAGCGATCACTAAACAGTATATTCTATCAATCGCTCAAATTCGAGCTCAGGTAACGTTATCTTGGTGGCAAGTAAGGATAAAATACTTAAAATCACATTCCAGAGACAATTCTTTATGAAATGAAACAAGGTTTATTTGTTATACTAATATTCTAACATACGTAATACACACAAACATACACACATGCATACGGGAGTTTTGAGGTTAAATGTTGAAAGAATACCATTCTTTCCTAATTCATAACTTAACTAACCAGAAAAAGATCACGACAATTGCCTAGGCTTTGTGCTGCATTCAGATCAGAATTTTACCGGTCCAGTCAGGATAAAACTTAGTTTGTTATACTTGCTTTCTGTTGGTTTAAGCAGGCTGTTGCTTTGGTTTCGCACGTGGGTTTCCACGCGTTGCTCTGGGAACCTTTGTCTCGTCTCGCACGTGGGTTTCCACGCGTTGCTCTGGGAAAACTCTGCTGCGTGACGTCACCGGGGAGCCGTGTTGAAATCTCGGAGGCTATTTGATGCTGGTTTTGCGTTGAGATGGAAGCGTCGTTACGCTGCTGGTTTTGCGACGTTACGGCGTTTACACAGTCTTTGATTCACGCGTGTGTTATTTGTCTCAGCCGGTCTTAAGGCGAGAGTCCAGCGGGCCGTCCTTCCGGCGTTGGAGAGCGAGCTTCGAGAGCAGGAAGAGTTACAAGAGGAGTTCGAGAGAGAGGGCGCGCACACTGGCACGTCGTTTTAACCAGTCCGATTTAGACATCGCCCACAGGCGGCTAATCGAATCAGAGTGTCGGTATGGGGCGGAGCCCCGCCCATGTCCAGGCTTTCTGCCCTCGTTACACTTTGTGACGAAAAATTTAACTTTTACCCATGTATTAAAACTCTTACCAGGTTTACACATTTATAATATCACCACATTCGTTATCTTACTGATTCATACATTTTTGCAACCGTTCATACAAGTCTAAACACTGCAACCTACACATTACAGCTCAAGGCACGATTAAGAATCAGCCCACATTTCCTAAGTAATTCATATTCCACAAGCATATGAGAGAAAGAGTACAACATTAATATCCATATGTTTCTTGTGTAGATGTTTTTGAAAGTCATGAAACGAACGAATGTCTTTTAGAAACGTTCCCGTCACATTCCTTTGTTCTGTAATAGAAAGAAAATGTGCGCTTTTGGTGCTGGATGAGGGGGAGGGGTTTTAGAGAGACGCTGATTCCTTTGGTGACCTGTAGAGACAGTTGAATTCCTGCCGACATACGTTACATATCCCCTTTGGCTTGGTGATGTTCCCGACGGAGCATCGTCAGGCCCTGGAACAAGAGGCAGGAAGAACAGGCACATACAAGACACAAACATCATTTCTATCCCTGACTGAATCCTGGTGCAGGGTAATTTGGGAAGGAACAGGTT
The DNA here is from genome assembly GCA_027422435.1 of Schizopygopsis pylzovi. Classification (NCBI taxonomy): domain Eukaryota; kingdom Metazoa; phylum Chordata; class Actinopteri; order Cypriniformes; family Cyprinidae; genus Schizopygopsis; species Schizopygopsis pylzovi. The sequence goes on from JAPDDL010000289.1 coordinate 45,931, forward strand.
AGAAACCTGAGAAGACATAGGGATGCATTGTTTAGCATTATTGACAATTGGGTCATTTTGACTGGTTTAATTGTCAGGGGTTCGACGAGGCGGTATAGGCATGATCTCCATCAGGTTGGTCGAGTTCTCGGGTTCGGGTTCACCACGTCGGAAAAGGCGCGGGACGCCTGACGGGTATTTGTTGAGAGACTCTTGAACGGCGTTCACTCGCTTGTGTAGGAGGAAGGCCAGTGTCAAAGTCACGACATATCCTACGATAGTAGAGATACAAAGCGCTGTGTCAGCGGTAGACAAAGACCGAATAATTGGCACGCCGGCGGGCGGAAGGTGAGCGATAGCTTCTAAAGCTGTCAGCCGGTGTCAAATCAATAAGAGATTTCGATTTCAACCTGATATTCATCATCGGTGAGGTGATACAATGCTAACTCGTCAATATGGAGGATCGCGCCCTTCGGGACAGTGATCCATAAAGTTTGGTTGGGCAAATTAATGCGCGTGGCGGTGTCGTGTTAATCGCATGTGAGGGTAGCTGTTCGTGCTGGGGTTTTGACCAGCCATCGGTTTGCGATGATTTCGGCTGGCGTTACCTCAACTTGAGAGCGTGGTGTTGCTTCGGCGGGGCAGCTAGTGTCGGGTTTAATGGATTCTAAACCGCAGATGCCCTTGGTATTATCGCGTACGCAGAGTTTACTCGGGTAGGGGGAGTGAATGTCCTAAGTGAGCGTGCCCATCTTTAAGTTTGGGGCCAGATACAACTGCTCGTTGTTATCGTGATACGCAGCGACTTTAGGAGTGTGGATTTTGACATAGGTTTTCCCTTGCCGTAATCCCATATTCACAACGTCTTTGAGCCGGTAAACATTATTAACGTCGATAATGGGCAAACTGAAAAGACAACTAAGTCAACTGTTTCCGGGTTTGCGTATATGGGAATAGCGCTACCGGGAAAGGGGCGAGATGGGTTTGGATGAGACTAGCGGGGCCCGCTGTGGCCGAAGTTACAACGTTTGAACAAGGCTAAGAGGTATCGTGTAGCACGGAATCCTATTCATGGCTATGTTGTCAATCAAGTAACTTACATCGTGTATCATGTCGTTCATGATTTTGGCGGGTGGCCTCGATCGGTCGACAACGGTTCTCACAACGAATTACAACCAATTTCAGGACCTGGATTCAAGGATTGGTTAAGGGGGTTCAAAGTGAGAGAGAGGAAAGGAAAAACACAAAGTGAGACACGAGATAAAGAAACCAAACGACAAAGCAAAATAAAAAAAAAATAAAAAAAAAAAATTGTCAAAATAAAAATCAAACAAAATTAAACAAATTTTTTTTTTTTATTATAAAAAAAAAATTGAGAGTAACTCCTCTCTACTAGATTGGTCCTAGCAGTGCTGCGGAGGAGAGAATGTGGGTTGTGTCTAAGCATGGTTGCTATATGTTTTCCTAAAATGACAATACTTATGCTTGTGTGGTGCACATGGTTGTCGGTCTGTGTCAGTGGGTTTGATCTTCCCCCTTTTCCTGTCGGTGGTTTGGATTTGCCGGTTGGAGCTGGCAACCCATCATGGTGCATCATGTGTGTCAGCGTACTCCCCCTCTGGCCGTGAGGTACTACGAGCTGTGGCGCAGTGAGTGGCTCAGGGACATACGTGTGGACACTGTCTCGCAGATGCAGCATGTACTTGACAGAGTGGAGCGTGCGGAGCTCGGAGGATGTGTTCAGGTCCGTAGAGGAAGTGGAATGTTCAAATGGGTTTGACATGTGAGCTGTCATGGTTCGTAGTGACGAATCCACATTTTGGAGGGTGAGGAGATCGTCAGCAGCGAACTGAGGTGGTATGGCGATGCGGGAGTCATCTTCCATGTCGGAATCATTGCGAGTTCCAAAGTATGCTTGTCTGAGTCGACTGTAGTAAGCTTGAGGAGGTTTGTGACGTCCTTGTCTCGTCTCCAGGGCAGCCACTAAGCCTTGATCGGACTCAGGGTTGGCGAACTCTTTAATGAGGGCTTTTCGCAGCCGTTGATAATCAGTCTTTGTGTTAACAGGCTGCCGGTCAAGGAAGCTGCGTACTTCAGGACTGGATGTCGTTCGGAGTAAGTAGAGTTTATCTTTGTCCATAACGTTAGGTCGCATTTCCAGATGGAAATCAATATCTTGCAGATACGCTTAGACATTTTGGCTGTTTGGCACGCTGGGGTTGAATTTGCCAACGTTTCGGGCGAGCTTGTCAAGATCTTTTAGGTCCAAGCCATGCGACGACCTGCGGCTGGCTGCAGCAGATTCTTCTGGTTCTGTCGTGATATAAAGTTCTTCAGATGGCGCTGGTGAATGTTTTAACACCA